>JAASGT010001118.1:0-11198 GCA_023334315.1 Globisporangium alternatum | reverse complement strand
GGGAAGCGCGGCAGCACGTGGAGCGCGACGGTCCTGCTGGCCACCGTCACGGCCTCGAGGTCGCGCGGCGCCGCGAACTTCAGCACACGCGCGAGCAGGTCGTCCGGCAGCTCCGTCAGGCTGCAGCGTGGCGTCACCATCACACGCTTTATTCGTGTTCTCTTCTCGTGGTTTTCGCGACTGCTGCGTTCGCCCAAACGGTGTTTGCTTCATGCTGATCCTAATCTCAAAATCCTGATGATACCAACACATCAACTGACTCACCACCGAACAAACCCTTATTAAAGGGTTTGTACGGGTTTGAGACAAGAAAAGCCCCTTTTAGGGCGAAGAGCTCCAACTATATTGGGTGGTGATGTGGTTTTCGCAGAAATGTTTATGCCACTATACCAAGATGGCTACATTTGTGTGGTACACATCATTTTTATTTTCGCTTCATGAGCCCGTCGTCGAGTCTCGCTGCTCGCTGCTCGTGATCTTGCGCAGCTGCGGCTGCTGCTGGAGCTGGAGCTCCATCTGCAAGCGGCCCATCTCGCGCTGGGAGCTCACGAGCTCGCCCATGAGCCGGTGGTTCTGGTTCGCGAGCATGCGCACCTGGTGCTGCAGCTCCACGAGCTCACGCTCGCGCGGCTGCACGAGCGACGGATCGGGGCGCGCGGCGTAGCGGATCGACTTGAGCGCAGCGTTCACTGTGAACGCCAGGTCGTCTCGAATACGCAGCTGCCATTGGTTGTTGGTGTCACATACAGTAGTAGCCGGGGGGTTGCGTTCAGATTACAGTGGGCATTTCCACAATACAGACATTGCTAACGGATGAGTCGGTCGGTACCTGTTTGTGGCGGTCGATCTGCGCTGGCAGCGGGTGGTAGCGATCGGAAGACGCGGAAATGCTCACGACAATCTGCACACAGACCAGCACAGTGTTAGCGAAGACAGCTGTGGGGAAATTGAGATCGTAGACGGTCGACACTCACCTCTGCACTGATCCCGGCGTCGTCAAAGGTGTTCCACACCATGCTGGCGAGCTGTAACATTGTCGGATCACAGCATTCACATGGTTGAGTGCATTGATCCATGGCAACAATAGAGACAGCAGGTAGACATTCTGGATATGACGTACACGTCGCTTCTTCTTGCGCGACGCTGGCGGGATTTTGAACTGCTCATAGAACGACAGGCGCACGGGCGCGCTCGTTTGCTTCTTGAGCGCCTCGTAGATCTGCACACGCTCTTCCTCCACGCGCACGACCGCCTGCATCATGACAACAACCAGTCCATCAGACTAACCACTGTATCGCGTCAATCAACAGAAACTAGGACCAAACACATACGATGTCGTTGATGCTCTTGCGGTCGTCGCGCTTCTTTGATTTGATCATGTGCCTGAGCGCCGACATGGTCGCTCGTTGCACTTTGCTCTGCTTGACGTTCTGGCTCGTCACCTCTGTCTGCGTTGAGTACTCGTAGGCGTCGTTGGCGACGTTGGCGACGTGCGAGTCTCGGAAGTATGCCTGCAGTCGGTGTTCTTCCTCCATGTAGATCTACAAGCAACAACGGGTATTTGAATTAAGCTAGAGGCCATCATACACAGGGTACCACCACAAATCGCACGCGTACTCCGAGGTTGAAGAAATCGGGTCTGTCGAACGTGAGCCAGAACTTGGAGCGGTGCAGCAGCGGCACGTCGCACTTCTCCCACAAATCAAAGATGCGCTTGCGAAAGCTGTCGAACATCTCCTGCTTCCACCTACAGGTATAGTAACGAGATGAACAAAACTAGTGCGCCATCATCACCACAGCGTTCAAGCGAAAGGCACGTGTACGTACCGCATTGTCTGCTTGCGCGAGAGGAACCCGCGCACACGACTCTGCACGCGCACGAGCTGGTACTTGAGATTCTTGTAGCTCTTCTTGTAGAAGCTGCTGCGCCACTGTGCCTGCAGGCGGCGGAAGCCGCGCACGGCCCGCTGGTACCGGTTGTGCTCAACGTACCCTCGCGCAAAGAACTGTGTGTGCAAATAACAGCGTTGACCCAGGGCTCTTTTTGTAAACATCGACAAGTGCACGCACACACGCACCTGGATAGCTTTGAGAGCAGCACATTTGCGCCTGTACAGTTTGCGCGTCGCAAACATCCGGAAGGTCTTCTGGAACGCAATTGCCCCGTGGCGGAGTGCCAAGTACTCCTTTCGGTCCGCTCGCGCCTGGATGCGCGCTTTGACGTGCCGCTGAATCGTTGTCGCCGCATACTTTGCGCGTAGGAACTGCTTCCGCGCACTGTACATGCGGTACTTCGCTTGCAACTGTAGACACAAGGCGTTGGCATCATTGATTGGTTCAGGCTCACAAGACAAAGACAGAGTTGCACGGCACCCATCCGTACGTGAACGATGAGCCTCCTTGTGGCTTCCCAACTGGAGCTGCTCCCCTTGATGCATCTGAGTAGCAAGACCAATGTCAATAGACTTTGTACGGTATGCAAAGACCTTTGAAGCGAAAGCAAGCAACACAATAATCGTACTTGCTCATGGTGAAGATCCGCTGGTGGAAGTCCACCTGCGAGACGTTCCGTTGCTGCTCGCGCGACGAGTAGAGCTCCCGTGGCTTGCGCACCTTGCCAAAGAGTGACCTGTGTCATCAGATCAACCAACCAACAGTGCGTCAACAACAGAGCATCGTCCACGGCTTTAACAAGTCACGAAATCCGAAGCTCAACGCACTTTTTCAGTCGTGGGAAGGCTTTGTACTGTTCACGAGTGCCCACCAAAGCCACACACAGGCATTCGTTAGCGTTAGTATCAACTTTCACTCACAACCACCCATTCTCCTTTATACGCACAACACACACACTCACGTTGTACACAGTGCCGTCGTCCGGGAGACCGATGTTAGACGGCGCGGGGGCAATGAACGTCTCCTGGATATCGTCGGCGCGGTCGTCCAGGAAGCTGCAGTCGTACTTCTTCTTGCCGATCGAGAGCGACCGGTTGAGCTTCTGGTTGATCGACTGGTCGAAGAAGAGCACCTCGGGCAGCCGCGGGCTGAACACGCGGTCCTCCACGAAGCGGTCGAACATCTGTGTCGCGATGAGCTGCGCCATGAACGGCCGCGACGCTGCGTCGTGGTTCTCTCTCAGAAAGGCCTCGCCGTCAAAGAGCGAGTCGTTCCCGTGCTTCCCATTGCGTGGCGACATGTTCTGGTAGATAGCAGCATAGCAGATAATGTGATTGGTTGTCAGCGATTTGGCTATCGTAGAGGTCTAATAGACAGCTATTGGCTGGTTGAACGAGACAAGACGCACCAGGTACAGCGCGTATTTCTTGAAGAGCGTGACGAAGAACCGGAGGAAGGCCTTGCGAATACCTTCAGTCGAGAACCCATCGGACTCGTTGAACCTGCTTTCCATCAGGCCACAGGCGCCGTCCATTGCAACTGACGGCCCAGTAGACCCAGAAGACGCCGGAGTGGCCAGTCTGCTCGCTCGAGAGAAGGACGTGGCTGATGAAGACGATCCACTGGGTGACGGCGCCGAGTTAGCATTGCTATTCCGTCGGCCTCGCATGATCTTGCCCATAGAGTAGATCGACGAGAACGAGTCCGTCAGGCTAGCGTCCGACACAGACTTCGCCAGTGGCACAGTCTGTCCGCGCTCGGTCGCAAAGCTACCCAGCGGCTCGAGATGCTCCTCGTTTGCGAACGCCTGAGCAACAAGATATACACACACAATCTCCATGAGCCCACTGGAATCATGCACGCTTTCACTTCAGAAGGACTGCTACAAACCAGATCCACTTTGCTGATGCCCGACGCGTACGGGTCAAAGATCTGGGGAGCGCCAGCAAATGAGCAACAGAGATGTTTCCATCAGCCACTGTAATAGGCACAACAACGAGCTCAAGTCTATCACGTACACTCGCAAACTCGGTGAGCTTGAGGCGCAGCTTGGCGCCTTCCCTCTCGGGGATCTTTGGGATCGGAATGGTCTTCCCCGAGTCGTCGACCGCGGGGATAACTCGGTTGTGGTCCAGATCCACAAACACGACGCCGCTGGTGCGCGCAGCCGCGAGCTTGAGGCAGTCCGAGTGCGTGCCGACCAAGAAGGGGACGGGAGCCTAATGTGATGATGGCAAGCGTGCGGTGAGCAAATGTATCCGCTTGCAACTAAATAAAAGGTACCGGCCCACAACTCACATCGATGACGTCCAAAAGCGAGGCTGGGAGAACGGGGATGTACGCGCCTTGCCATGAGTACGGCAGCAGGAGTGCGAGGAGCGTCTCTGCGGCGGGGGTGAGCAGCGCAATGTGCTTGGAGCACAGGACCACCTTCATAAGGACATCAAGGAACAGCGCAAGTCAGTCAGTGAGTCGCCAATCTACCACAAGGCTAATGCGCAATGAGAAGCCCAGCGTGCATTCATTACCTTGCATTCCAGGATGACGCACGAGAAAACCAGCAGAATGTTGTTAATGTCCAGTGACTGAAAGAGCGGTCTGAAGGAGAACTGCAGCCGAGACCACAACATTTACGGCAGTCAGCTCTTGATCATCGAGTCGAACCGACAGCGTTTGCAGAGAGAGACAAGTTCTTACATCGACAAGCGGGAAGTCGTTCTTGGGCGGACGCGAGATGATGAGCGTCTTGTCTGGCAGTGTTAGCTGCACCTGGATCAGCCCTGGGGGCGGCAGCGGGATCTCGCTCACAAAGTTCGCAATGTACCGCTCGATGGGCATGGGCGACTGCGAGAGCGTCGCGCGGTAGATCTGTAAACTCAAACACATGGCCGACAGTGTTGAGTTTGGTTATCATCAATTTCCATCATTCCTGACTTCTTACCTGCTGCAGAAATTGTCGGAAGGCCGAGAAGTACGGGTAGTGCGAGGTCACGACGATACACTTGGGGCAGAACACTGGCCCTGGGGCTCGGGCCATGTCCCCCGAGAGGTCCTGGACCCATTTCGGCAGCTCACCACTCTGGTTATCGGTGTTGCCGTCAGCCACGTACTCTGCATTGCCGCTGCTGGTATTGTGTGCCCCATGGTGTCGGCGGTGGTGGTACCCTGGCGGGTGGTTGTAGTGCGGCGCCAAGAGCGAGACGACCTCCAGCGGATGGAGCTCTTCGTAGAACTTGAGCGCACTCGCGTAGATCTTGATGCCGTTGACGTTCGTGAGCACGAAAGAGAAGAACACGGGCGCCGCGTACGTCTGGCTGAGTGAGAAGCCCTCGGGAAACGCAAACTGGCCCAGGTGCGACGGTGGCGGCGAGTCGGCGTGTGGCTCGGGGAACGCGTCGATGGTCGTCGGGAAGAACTGGATGTCCGTCGGGCTCTTGCTCTTCTCAACTATGAAGATTGAACACAACAATAGACAATGTTAGCGCATTGTCCACTCAATCCGAGCTCAATAGGCGCTAAAGCGACTGACTGTTCTGGTTGGGCACGAGCGCGCCTCGGCCGAGCACAACAAAATAGTTGAGGAACCGCTTGCTCACTTCCACAACGCGTACAGGTTTAGCCGCAGCGGCGTCCTGGTTGCCCTCTTTCACCACTGGTTTGGCCATGGGCGAGTTCTCCTGGTTAGGACGCATGGGGGACGCGGACGCCGGCGATGTTGACGTGGATACGGGCGACTCGTCCGCGTTCTCCGGTGAGTCGTGGCCCTTCTCCTCCGTTCTTGATAGAGGCAACGGCACCGCGGCCACTGTAATAGGCAGCTTGGTGAACTGCAAGTCCTCGTACTTGGCGCGGATGCACCGTTCGCGGGCCGCAATGTCGGCCGTCGGCTGCAGCGCGAAGGCCGCATCCACGTGGATCCACTTGTCCGTGAATCGGCCGTAGTTCTCGAGCACGCGGCGGTTGCCGGCCTTCATAGCCGCCACCTCATCGTCCGACCACGAGTCCAAGTGCACGGACTTGACGCGCGAGAGCTGCACGCCGAGCTTGCGGTGACAGCCGGCACAGTGGATGCAGAGGAAGGCACCGACCGTCGTGCTCGCCCAGATCGAGTCCGAGAGCCGTGCGCCGCAGTCCGCGCACAACTGGTTCTCCGGCGTCGACTGGAAGATCTCGGTCAGCTTGCGCAGGTTCTGCTGCTGCGCCGTGGACGTCAGCGCCGTGCCGCTCGTCGTGCGATTGGAGAAGAGCATCATCGTGGTCTCTGGTTGGCTAGTGTCGGCGATGTCGTCACTTTACACAGCAGGCGAGGATGAAGCTCTTCAGGCGCGATGGCGACACAGCGACTCTGCCTCGGCAGACTGCGTCTCGTATGGTCGATGACGCGAAGAAGAAGCCGCCGTGCTCTTGATCCATCCCGCCGCGCTTTATTTAGACTCCGTGCGGCTTTTCGTTTCACCACGTGCAACGTCTCGCATTTGATTATGCTTGCACTCTCTCCATCATTCAAAGCTGAGTGTTGTTTGGTCGGTGCATGTGTTGAACGTGGTCAATGCCTCGCGCGCGGACGAGGATCATGGGGATGAGGTGCTTGTACCCCACGGAGATCATGGAGGTGCTTAGCGTTGGAAACGAGTTTTGGTCCTTTGCACAATTTAGAGGAGGACATTTTGTCTTGCTCTGTTGGTCAATATCACCAAACCTTATTTGTAAGGTTTTCCATTTTCTCGTCGTGAAGTATTTTTAGTTATAGCAAGTATAGTTGACTTTTCATGTAATATTCAGGAATCAGACATTCCATCTGATTCCAGTGCTTGACTGTCAGGTTGCGCGAAGGTCGCTTGATCCGGTCCTTCCGCAACTTGGGACCGTGGACGGTTCAGAGTGAACCGGGACGCAGTTCATAGCCATTGAAAACGCTGAGCTGCCGATTGGTTGGCTCTGGTCTTTTGAGGGCGCGCTCGAGACCGAATCCCCACTTGCAAGCCACAGTACGGAACTGCACCAAAAAAAGCAAAATGGGCATGTAAGTGAACCGCGAAATGAAAATGCAGCAGCGCTCTGTGCGAACGCGTGGGAGCTGCAAGTTGGTGTGCGCATCGCGATCCGCTGGAGTGGAGCTCTCCGTCGACTTCCTGAGCTCGCGAGCGGTGCTTTTTCTCTTTCCCCGCGACTCTTCGATCCGGAGGCGACCAGAACGACAGCGACAGCAGCAGCGAGCAGCAACATATCAGCCGAGCGTTCGAACACGAGCACTAGTTGCAGAGGACCAAGAAGGCAGTGAGTGCACCTGAACACCGTCAGCAGTGCAGCTACAGATGTACGCGCGTCTCGGAAGCAGGTCAATGAGAAAGCGCGTCCGACGTTCTGAGCACTGGCAGCGAGTTGCAGTAACGACACTGCTTACAGTTCTAGCAGAGCCACAAGATGCGAAGAGAAGAGGAGGAAAGAGAAGCACAGCAACGCGAGCACAGGAAATCGAGAATGGCAGCTTCTCAGCGGATCACGAGCAACCAACTTGCTGCTCCATGCAACTACGCGTCCCCAACAGTCGACGATGAGGGCCGCACAAACTGACTTGCTCTCTCTCTTGCTTGGTTGTCCACAGTGTCAAGAACGGAAAAGTTGTTGTGTTGTTGAACGGCCGCTTCGCTGGCCGCAAGGCCATCGTCGTCAAGGCCTACGATGAGGGTCACGGTGACCGCAAGTTCGCCCACGCCATCGGTAAATCCTGTCTTTTCGTTGTCTATCACGACACACACACACCAGAGCAGTCTCACTAACATTACTTTACGCTCTTGTCAACCCCAGTTGCCGGCATCGACCGTTACCCACGCAAGGTGACCCGCGCCATGGGCAAGAACAAGCTCAAGAAGCGCTCGAAGGTTAAGCCATTCGTGAAGTACGTCAACTACAACCACATCATGCCAACGCGTTACGTCGCGGACATTGACCTGAAGAAGGTGTTGGACGACGAAGTGCTCGCGAACCCAGAGTCCCGCGTTGAGTCGCGCAAGACCATCAAGAAGGTGTTCGAGGAGCGCTACCTGAACCAGGCCGCGTGCAAGTCTGAAAAGAAGGCGGCTGGCGTGAGCTTCTTCTTCAAGAAGCTCCGCTTCTAAATGCAATGCCTTCTGGGCGCGTGCTCGCTTTCTTCTTCGCCGCTCGCTCTGTCTCGTGAGGCACCTGTGAATTGGGGAGGTTAATAATGCAGCTAATTCCAGTTCCGTTCCGTTGTGGGCCAACATTTGTGTATCGCTTATTGAGCGCTCTAGCCATGCCTTGCCTTTTTGCTTTGCCTTGCATCTTGTCCTGAAGACAGTAACACTGCGCATAACACAGAGCTCAGCAAGAGCTCGCATCACTGTCGCTCTGGCTGTAGACAGAGACAGCAGGGCTCGCTCCGCCTTCCGAGAAGTCCGAGTCACTCGCGGACTCGGTGTTGCTCTGCTCGTCGTCGATAACCTCGACCATCTTCCGACCGAGCGAGATGCGCTCGTACTCGTTCAGGTGCCCACTGAGCACCATGTCATGAGCGCGCTCGCTGTACTTGGAGCGCATCTCGCGGGAGATCGACCGGCACGAGTCCAGCCGGATCATCCGCAGGTGGACGCACCCGCTTTCTAGGGCCAGGATGCTCTTGTCAGTCACGTTCGTTCCCTGTCGTCCACAAACAAAATCATTGGGTTGTGAGAACGTGTCCGGTGTGGTTGATAGAAATGCTATTAGTTAACTGGTGGTGAGTTTACCTTCAAGTCGATCAGCTCCAAGTTGATGCAGCCGTCAGCCGAGGCGATCGCGAGGATACCTTCGTCAGTGACCACCCGACAGTCCTGCAAGAACGAACAAGACACATGAGCCTCCAGATGCATCATTTCGACCAAAAGACACTGAAGGGCGCGAACTGGTGCAGGTTACACCTGAAGCGAGAGATATTTCAAATGGGGAGCGACGCTTGCGATCGCCTTCAGCCCGTCGTCGTTGAGCATCGTGCGGTCGAGCATCAGCACTTGGAGCATCGGTAGCGCTGGTGAGTCCTAAAGAAATCGACATTGGCAATCCACATGCATGAGAACAAGTTATCGCAATGGCAACTCCCGTGCCAAGCGACGGCGCCTTAGTACCGGAAACGACGAGATCCCAGCGCAGAACGAAAAGTCGAGCCAGCAGATGGACTCCCAGAGCGCTTGCAGAAGGATCGCGAGGTCGCGCAACTTCACTTGTCGGCAGTGGCTATAGAAAGCAATGAACAGCACGAAGCACACACGCTAGTGACGCTTTCATCACGAAACACAATGTGCGATAGCATTGCAAAAAACCTCATCGTGAGCTCGGAAAGAGCGACGGCGTTCTCCGCCAGGACTGAAAAGATGTTCGAGTCCACACTCACAGCTCCTGCGGCACAGCAAAAATACATACCACAGCTGAGCAAAAAATCGTGCGCCACGCTAATCTACTCACTACTAGGACAAGAAGCGAGACTCATACCTGTCAGGACAAATTTCTTAAGACTGCTACCGCACATTTGGATGAGCGAGCACACTGCTTGGTTCGACATGAAGGTGCAGCCATTTAGGTGCACTTTCTGCAGCGCCATTGACTTCTTCGCACGACCCCATCCTGTCAGTCCTTGGCAATCCAGCAGCTCCAGACTCTGCGTCATCCACACACAGTACGGAATGGGTCTTTAGTATGGCATCCCCAAAAGCTCGAAGTACCAGTACTGCCAGACCTCAAGGCGAGTGCACGCGTCCAGAAGCTGGAAGACGTGCTTCTTTTGCATCCTACGACATGGCAAGAGGGGCAGTAGCTGCGTAAATGCTAGTGGCACATCAGCAGCCACAGCTAGAATGCAGGAACTAGACCTGTGCGCGCGGAAGACACGAAGATCTACATGGAAAACCGCGCTCTGGATAATCGCGTCGTCGATGCGCATGTCGGGCAGAGCGAGCCTTTTCAGCTGCGCATTCGCACGCTGGAGGATCTGGATCACGTGCTTCTTCTTCACTGATCGGAGCACCACTTTGTCAAAGTCCAGCTCTGTTATCACGACCTCGTGTACACTCATGTGACGCCAGCGCTTGCACACGCTCTCGACCTTTAGTCGATCTGGCAGCACGGGCAAGAAGCTCATCATCAAGCGCTCACCGACCTCGCACAGCGTTGTGCCTTCACCACCGCCAACGAAGCGTGCAGCACTCTTGACCGAAATCGTTGCTCGTAGAACTCGAGGACGGCGAGGCACGTGCGCTATCGCTGCAGCAGTAACAGCGCACGCTGCGTCGATCACCGCACACTCGTGCTGGATCTGCTCGGCATCATCGGGTTCTCTCGATGCGACGTCTCCATTTCCCTTCTTCTTCTGCGCTGCTTGTCGCGGCCTCTTGCTTGCTCTGTGTGATGGCTCCTCCTCCTCCTCCTCGCTGCTGCTGCTATTTTGCTCTTCACTACTAGAGGCAGCTTGTCTTGCTGCAGACGCGCGCCGTCTTGCGACTGGCGTGGGCTGCCTGCGCATCGCTGCCCGCGTTCGCGTCGACCTTGCCATTCGAGAGATGCCAATTTAACACGATGTTCACTAAGTTGTGTCTATTTTTTGTAATTTTCGAAAGTTGGTCTGGATTGATACACAACATTGGTCATATAGCTAACATTGTTCAAGGAATCAGTGTGAAGCCATGCCCAAGTACGTATGATCTGCCAGTTAGAGTTCCACGAGTCGCAAGACAAGAAACACGTGACTTGGGAGTTGGAACTCCCACGAACGCCCAACTTGTATTCGATCCAACTTGAGCGCAAGATCACAACTGAGCAAGCAAGCACAACACACATGTATTTCCTAATCAACGCTCACCAACCATCCACCCGCTCACTCATGCCGAGCCTCACATTTAACGGGAGGATCCAGGGAGCAGCGTGTCTGGGAAGAGGAGGAAGCTGCTTGGTTTGTCTGCCAGCGGCGGCAGACACCACAAGATCTCCACAAACGATCTTGTTGTCTAACCGTGAAATCTTCCAAGCGCAAACGCTCTCCAGACGACGTCGCTCCTCATCTCGCGAGTCTGCGATTGCGTTCTACCAAGCAACCGTGCGTGGCACCAGTCAATGAGATCGTCCCTGAGTCCGACAACGAGCCGGAGCGAGAAGACGCGCTCGTGCATCCAGTCAAAGCGTCCAGTCGTTCACAAGTGGTTGCAGACTTTCCCTCGTGGTGGGAGTCGTCTGTCGGGGTCCGCGCAAAAGAGATATGGCTGCCGTCGGACCAGGACAAGCCTTTCTCAGCAATCTCGAAGCGACTCAAGGTCAAGTCG
>JAASGT010001117.1:0-11199 GCA_023334315.1 Globisporangium alternatum | reverse complement strand
GCCGGAGCCCGAGCACTCGAGTCAGTCGCGCTTGACACCGAGGAGTATGAAGCCGCTATAACGCTAGCAGCCTGGGGTTGCGTGGTGGTGCCTGGATGTGGCTTTGCCTGGGTACCCACTGCCTCGATCGTGTCGAGAAGAGAAGAACCATCCAAGTGCGTGACCCAAACATCGTGTGCTCAGTACTGCTGGAGGGAATACCCACAGACTGGCGCCAACGTCAAGGCCTTCGAGCGCACCAAAAGCACATTCACGGATGACTATGGGAATATCCAGAGACTACTATTCATCATCGGCCACTGCCTCGAGAAGTTCGTCTACACTGGACACGGCATTGAGCTCAGAAATACGTCTCTCTTGACCACCCTGCAGGCCTGTCCGAACCTGACGCACCTGGACCTCAAGGGGAACGAGCTCACGGACCTAACGATACTCGGGAATCGATTCCAGACGCAGCAGTGCCAGCTCACGTCCCTGAACGTCAGCTCAGTAGGCAACGAGGCGCAGATTCTGTCGCAACTGGCCGTGATGCTCGGAGATCCGTCCTCCCACCCACTGCGATACGTGGCCGTCAGTGGCGCAGTGGACTCGACGGATGTCTGGGACGAGCTCGCGCAAGCGCTCAGGAAGAACGAGACTCTCGAGCATTTGTACATCGACTCAGCCAAGCGCGAGCATCGCGAGGTGCTAGCTCGGATGCAGTCGGAATTTGAGACCTCGACGCTCTCACTGCGCGCCAAGCTGGCGTTCGTGAGCGCCATCCAGACGCACGCCAAGCAAGGGATACCAGCAGCAGGAGATATGATTAGCAGTTCTAGTCTGAGGAAGTTCGACGCGGTCATCGTGTCCCAGGTCTTCGCGTTTGCTGGAAAGCAGATGCAGCAGCGCACACTCTTCTGGTAGCAGTTAGACACGCAAACGAGCGCTCGTGCTGTAATAGTACTGGTGGTCATTTGATTCGAGAAACCAACATGAGCACCCTGAGACTGGTTTGTTTTCGTCGAGCCATCTCGCTCTCAATGGTGTGCTGTGGAGTAAGTTGCATCAGGAGCAAGATTGTTTCATACCTCACAGCCATGATCGAGTTCAAGCGAGTCACAGGAGCCAAGAAGCCTTGGACGATAACCCTGCTCGGAATTCTCTGAAGCTCCAACAGCCGAACCACACCGCAAGTGTGCAAAGTCGAAAGATTTCTTCAAAGTCATTTCATAAAGGGAGAGTTAGTGTTCAAGTTCAATGGTAGCAAAATAGAACGAAATATACAAAGCCTGGTGGCGGTAGAGATGATGCTGGCGACCGTGCGTGGCGAACCGCGTCACCCTCACGCTTGGGTGCCTTACGAAGACACGACGATCTCCTGCAGCGCCGTCATGTTGATGGCAATGCCCTCGGCGCCGCTCACGAGGCAGCTGAGCAGCAGCAGCTCCTCCATCGAGACCTTCTCGAAGCGGTCCTGCTCCATGAGCCACTCGACATACGCGGCCTTCATGTGGCGCGCAATGTCGTCCAAAAAGAAGTCCTCGACGTTGAGCACGTCGTGGTGGCGGCGCATGGGCGACATCTGCGTGAAGCCGCCGGCGGTGCCCGTCGACACGGCCGAGAACTTGCGCATCATCACCATCTCGTCGTTTTTGGGCGTGAGCACGGCCGTATAGTTCATCTTGGGCGTGGCTGCGCTGGCGTTTGTGGGCGAGAGCACAGCGCTGCCGCTGCCAAAGCCAGTAGTAGTAGCAGTAGCACCAGCAGCTGGTGGTTCAGCTGGAGCAAGAGCACCTTCACCACCACCACCTTCCTCATTGATTCTCAACAGCGTACCACCGAGCGAGCCGCGGTCCGTAGGCGCCTTGCCGGCGATGATGGGCGCCTTGGGCTTCATCTTCTGGTACACCTCGACCTCAAGCTGCAGGCCGTTCTCGAGCGCCTCCATGAACTCCTCGAAGGAGACCTTGCCGCTGCCGTCCTTGTCCACGATATCCATGAACTCGGCCACGTACTTGTTGATTTCGTCCTCGTCCATGACGCCCGACTGCGCGAAGATGCTCTGCAACATCGTCATGACCTCGTCCGAGTCGATCTCGCCGCTGCAGTCGCGGTCCGCCAGTCGAAACGCCTCCTTGATCTGCATGAAGATAGCCGTCTGCTCCGGCTCGGCATACACGAAGCCGTCGCCAAAGAGTGTCTGCAGCGTCGCGAAGGTGTCGGTGATGGACGACTGGAACTGCGCGCTGGCGCTCGCCCACTTCTGATAGCTTGTCTGGTCGCCATCGTTGTAGTAGTTGTCGTCGCCGTCACCCCCATTGTCACCGTCACGAATGTCCACGGCATTCTTGCGGTTCACCTTGTTCTGCTTGACGCGGAAGTTGAACCAGCTCACTAACTTGAAGAGCAGATTGTTGTTGCTCAGCAGGCGCTTGGAGAGCTTGAGCACGGCCTCATACTTCTTGGACGAGAACGCCGGGCGCCAGAGCGACGGCTCGGCGTTGGCTTCGCCCAGCAGCTTCTCCTGCTCGGCGATGAGCTTGGGGATCTTGGTCTGCAGTAGTTCGCGCAGCTCGTCCAGGGTCTTGTCGTCAATCACGTCCGAGCTCGACATGTGGTGCCCGAAGAGCACGTCGAAGCTCTTCTGCAGCTCCTTGAGCGTGTCCTGAATGTTGCGACGCAGCATTTGGCCCGCGCTCTCGGGACACAGCGCCAGCTCCACCACCAAAAACAGAATGATGCCCACCGACGTCTGCGCCAGACTCGAGTACGAAGAAATGGCGATGCTACCAAAGGTGTCAGCGCCGTTGGGCAGACACACGTCCGACTGGCGCAACAGGATGCCCGCGGCAATGAAGGCCGACACCTGACCAGCGTACGAGCCGTAGCCACCAGCAAACTTGAAGTATATGGACACGGCAACCCAGACGACGAGCACAAAGTTCGTGAGCACGACATTGATGTACGCCGGGTGGCACACCTGTGAGATGAAGAACTGGAAGACTGACGGCACGACACTGCCGGCCACGACGCCGCCCACACGGTTTACGGTGATGCTGAACGAGCCACCGATGTGGTTGCCCATGACGTAGGCCACGGCGCCGGGTGTCGTGTTGCTGAACGCGTACACGTACACGGCCAGGAAGGTGCCCATGGTGATCGCCGTCGCAGCCTTGAAGGTCGAGACGAGCTCCAGGCGCGTGTACGTGTGGCCGACGAAAAAGCCCTTGACGGTGGTGACGACGAACGCTCGCGCGCGTGTGCCGTCGTCGTACTCTTTGGCGTTGTGGCTCGCCTGGAACTCGATGAGCGTGCTGCAGAACGAGTTGAGCGAGAAGAGGAACAGATTGAGCGGTACGTTGCCCGCGACATCGGCGACCGACACTTTCTTGGAGCGCAGCGTGCGGTTCTGGATCGAGCGGTAGCGGTGCAGCGTGTTCTCCATCTGGGTCTCGAGCGGATGCAGCGACTTGAGCTCCAGGTCTGTTCATGCAATGAATCATACGAGCGTTAACATAAGGAAGACAAGTCATGTAGGAATGACTGGTTGTCAAGCGAGTGAGATACGTACGCTCGACAGAGTTGTTGACGCCCTCGCAGATCTCGTCGAGCAGGTCGCCGGAGCGTAGCTGGATGATGTAGATCTCGCGCTGCAGGATCTTCATGTACTCGATGTGTAGCTTCTCGTACTGCTCGAGCTTCATCGCGTGGCTGAGCGACTCGAGGTCCGAGAGCAGCGACGTGAGCAAACGCACCTGGTTCTTGACCATCGAGCGGTTGAACTTGAGGAAGAAGTGGATGCCGAAGAGCTGCTCCCACCAGACGTCCTCCACGAGCGTCTTCATGCGCAGCGTACGCGCGGCCTCAGCCTCGAACTTGCGCTGGAGCGTGACCTTGAGGAAGTCCATGTGCTCCGGGTTCTTGTTCTTGAAGCAGTACGAGTCCACAATGAGGTTGAGGATCTCGAGGATCTCGGCCGCGCCGTCCTTCACCTCATTGCGGAGGCGCGTGATGCCACTACGTGTTAAAAGAGGTGTGTTAGTTAGGACCAAGATGTCTGAATGCAGTACACTATGATGGAGACAGGAGATGAACAATGGCTGGGTACGTACTACACGGGGTACGGGACGAACATGATGAAGAGCGAGAGCAGCGAGCCGGCGACGCCCACGAGGAAGTAGAGCTCCAGGTTCTTGAGAATGTTGGTTTCCTGGTAGAACGGGTCGCTCGAGAGTTTGAGCTTGGCGCTGTTGAGCGGGTCCGTCGGGTTGATGATCGTCAATGCTGCATACAGGCAAAAAGTTCTAATTAGCACCACGAACCCATTCGCGATCATAACACTCCCAGCCAGTCGCCAGTGCTCCATTCTCGAGCAGAACTACACACAGGACGTACCAAAATAGAGGTTGTTGCCCATGGCAAACTTCTTCGTGTTTGTCTCGAAGGGCAGCAGCAGGATCGCGACCGTGAAGAGGATTATGAAGGGCAGGATGACGTAGAAGTTGTGCGGGTTGACCCAGTAGGCGCTCGAGCTGAACGTGCGCGTGATGCGGAAGAAGCCAGCGGTCGGGTCCGCGGCGCTCGCGTCCGACGTGCGCATGTCGAAGATCGAGAAGAGGACGATATTGTAGATGAGCGCCATGCCGACGCCGATGAAGCCCTGGCAGACCTCGCGGATCGTCGCGCCAATGTTGTCCTTGGTCGTGAAGATCACGGCCGTGGCGCAGTAGCTCAGGCCGCCGAGGTAGTACCAGTCGGGAAAGAGCGCCCACTTCTTCGAGTGGAAGCCCTTGGGGTCGTAGTCCGACTCGCGCGTCTGGATCGCGGACGCCAGCAGCGCGCCGAACGCCACGCGCAGCGCCATCTCAGCGTTGAACCGGAAGCCCGCTGTATAGGAGAGGAGGGAGTGAGTTCGTCATGTTCACACAGACAGTCGCAGATACATTTATACAAAAAAGACATACGCGCGAACCGGTCCTGCTTGAGCTTTCCCTTCTTCTTCTCGTCTATGTCGATCTTGAGCTTCGCGTCTTTCTCGTACTCGGTGCCGACCGTCGAGCGGCGGTGCGCCACGCGCGACGGCTTGCGCTGCATGAGGCCCGCGCCGTCGCTCACACCGGCGGCGCAAGCAGCGGGGGCCATAGTGACGTTCAGCGGCTCGCTCATGTCGTTGAGCGGGATCGTGAGATCACTAGAGTAAGACACGAAGAGACCAGCAGTGTTAGCGAGACGACGATGTCAGAGGCACAAAGAAGCGCATGTGCGAGTACGCACTTGCGGGGGCTCTTGGAGCCGCGGGAGCTCATGTCGTTGGGCGGTCGATGTGCGCGCACGCCGGCAGACTGGAGAGTGAGCGAGAGGAACGGCCGCCTGCCTGCGAGCGGATGATTTAAATCTCATCCCACATGTTCGACACATGGCCATGGGCCACAAGACAAGCGAGGTGAAGGAGCTCCATGCGCATCTCCTTTTGAGGCAAACACACGACAGAGAAGTGAATCATGGGTGCGCTGTGTTTAAGAATATTCCGGTTGTGCATGAGTACCGAAACGAAGCCATGCCGTATCTGGCTTTGTTTACTCAGTCTTGTGTTTTTAACTGCAGCACATCTTTTGCTTTTACGGATAACAATTCGTATGCATACCTGGAATTTGGAGAAACCACATGTTCCTGCAATTTTGTTTTGTGCTCAGAATTTTCTGCGTTGAAATAACATTGATTTTCAAGAACAGCCTGTTCTTCCATTTGAGAATCCGCTCCAAAAGGTTTTGCATACAAAAGCATTTGTCCAAGTTGTCGCCCACACAACAGTCCTGCCAAGCAGCAGGACCACAACAACCAGCAGCAGCACCGCTGGTAGTATGGCGACTACGCTCAGCAACACAGCCGTCACACCTTGCAACATGGCGCCGGCCACGCTCAGCAGCACGTCGTTGGTCACGTCCAGCAGCATGGCAACAGCCAGCAGCTCGACCACGGTTCGCACCACGGCGGCCTCACTGCGGCGCTCGCCCCTGGGCTGTCCATGCGGCCGAGAACGCGACGCAGAGTGGCTGCCAGATCTGCGCCAGCACTGGCGACTGCTCGCGCGCGTACCGAGGGGAAGCGAGGTGGTTCTGCTGCAATTGGCTCGACCGCAGCAACGCGCGCCAGCCGTACTACTGTCCGACCAATGCGGTCTGCAAGGTGACCAACTATGCGTACAACTGCGCGTACGCCAACACGGGCGGGAACCGCTACAGCCGCGATGGCGACGGCGGATATGCGGACGGCGGATCAGCGATCGATCGATCGAGTTGGAAATTGTGGTCCTTTGAGCAACGTGCGCGGCGCGGCAGTGCTGATAGACGTTGGTTGAGTGCTCCGACTTCGAAGAGCTCATGGTTCCCTCAGGGCCCCTCAGGCTTCCCTCCTTCTCGTTCCCAAATAAACCAAGACGAACACGGACGATTACAACTACAGCTAAAACTACAACCCGCTCGTCGCGCCTCGGCAGGATACCGTCGACTCCAGCCTATACGAATACAACTCGATCGACCCGTCACTCCCCGCTCGACTCGTCAGCCCCGAGCAGCCGACGGGCGACGACCATGTCGCGAGCAATCTGCAATACGAGGAGGAAGACGTCCAAGACGAGCCATGGGATGACGACTTGCTGACCTCGCTCTTCGTCTCGACCACGCCGCCCCGAAGTGCGCCACGCGCGCCCACGCCAGTGCGCAGCTCTCGCTGCTGAGCTCGCAGAGCCTGAAGGTGCCGGCGCAAGCGCTTGTGAACGACCCGACGCGATGCTTTGCGACCGATGCGAACGCTCAGTCGTCGTTTGCGAACCCAGAGCTTGAGAACACGCTCAACCACGTGGGCGAGCACGGGTACGAAGGCGATGATGCTGTTTTGTATGATGGATAAGCGTGGTGGTGTGGCTAACGTGTGGGTATGTGGGAATGATGGCCGCGATCTTTTTAGCTGGACAATTGAAGCGCTCGCTGCTGGTGCCACCGACATGAAGTACCCGTGGTCGCGCACAGCATGTTTTCGCGCGGCGCGATTAAGCTTGTGGACTACTTATGGACAAGTGCAACGACGAGCTCCGCGAAAAGCTCATCGCGAACACGGAGCTCTTGCAGGTCATGAGCATCACGGACCGTCTCAAGTTTGGCGTGCGTGCGTGTCTGAAGCTCATTGCGCCGGTGCTACCGACGTGGCCGCAGGCCTTGGGCCTTGACGCGCTGCTACAAAACGCGCCGACGACGTTCAACAAGCTCGCAAAGCTCTCGGATGAGATCTGGTACTTTGATGGTGACAAGTCGACGGACGTGAGCTGGTACACGAAGCGCGCGTTGCTTACGGACATCTACGCGAGCACGGAGCTCTTTATGCTCCAGCGAACTTTGAGGAGACCTGGGCATTCCTTGATCGTCGCATCGAAGAGTCCATTGCACTTAGTGACGCCCCACAGAACGTACGTTCGCTATGTGTGCAATGACGATTGTTCAGCCTCACGAAGTGCGCTAATCTTCTTGTTTGTGCGACTGCAAGCGACAACCACCAACGTCAAGCTCGCTATGGGCACATCAAACAGCTCATGGCAACACTGAACAATGGCAATCAAACGTGGATTGTTCGATGTCATGTTTCGACACATCAACAGGTAGAAGAGAAAAAAAATTCACGCACGAGGAGAGATAAACCCCGATAGGCAGCTTAGAGCGTCTTGGCGCCGTGGAAGGCCTTGACGTTGATCTTGACCTGCTTCATCACGCGCGCGTAGAGCTTCGGGCGGTAGCCGAGCGGGAAGAGCGCCTCAAGCAGCACGAACATCGGCGCCGTGATCAGCGCCTGGTCGAGGCTGTCGAGCAGCGCGGGCTTGCGGCGCTCAAACACGCCGTGACCAATGAACTATGACGCACCAAATTGCAAGCAGTACGAGCGTTAGATGGCGATAAGATAACGATAGCCAGCAATTCATGAGCATTACAGAACGCACCTGGAGGATCCAGGCCACGATGTGCACGGGCACGGCGATCTGCCACGCCGGCACGCCGTAGAGCGCTGGCGCCGCCTGCTCAAAGTAATTGGCGAACAGGTAGACCGCAAAGATGATCACCGCGCCGAGCGTGCCCGCACTACAACAACAATACGCACACCGAGAAGCACAGTCATTAGTACACCAGTACACAGCAACACAGGCAAAGCGCATGAGAGAGACCACATAACGGAGGGTTGTTTGTACGTACATGACGTCGAGCGCAATGTACCAGACCATGTAGAGCGCGGCCATGACGAGCGAGTAGTTCATGACCATATACTGGCTGTAGGGCAAGCCCGCGAGGAACGACGGCTGCGCGAAGAACGGCTCGGTCTGCGCAAGGATCATGACGCCCGTGATGAAGATCGGCCAGATGCACGCGAAGTGGATGAGCTGGTTCGTCTTGTTGTCGTGGTACGACATGTAGAATGTCACCTGCTTCTCCAGGTCGAAGCGGTCCGAGATGAAGCCCATGGTTGCTGCTGGAATGACTGGAACGCGGCGGAAGTGGAAGTGAGTGAGCGCTGCTGCGTTCTGGTGAGGCGGCCGGCGGCGTGCAGAGGAAGGAGGGAACGAGCGTTAGCTCATGCAGACGCGAACGGGAAGAAGAGGTGACTCATGGTCATCTTTTCTTCACGTCTGTCATCATTCAAGTATTTTCAGCCAATAATATGATAATAGAGTATTTTTGATTAATTCAATTGGTTGAATATAGAACACAGATGGATTGCGTGAGCGTCATGATTTTAGCGAATCAAAGCTTTTAACACATGGAAGGGTTTCGATTGGTGGAAAGTAAAGAAATTCGCAATCAAACAGCTCAACTTCAACTTTGGTTTAAATTTCAGCGCTCAGTAAATTACAGAGACTCGCTAAAAGTGACACTCAGCAAAAACCCAGGGTTCCCTGGTTTGCCGCAAGAAATACCCAAGATCAGAGAGTAGAAGGTACCCAAAAACAACTGTTTTGGGATATCTGCCTTGTGAAAACTGGGTTCGTACAGCATACCAGAGAGATAGGGTTCTCTAATCTAACGGCTCGCCAAACACGTTTTGGTTTTTGGGTTGTATGTTCTAAGTAAAGTTAAAGCACCCGACACCCTCGGAGTAGACATCTTCTGTCACCCGAGCTCGAAGAGCCCAGGTCAAGTCACGTGTTTCTTGTCTTGCGACTCGTGGAACACATAGGGGATGATGCAGGGAGTTCGATGGGCGAGTGGTAGTATTTAACCAATGCCACGACGACCCCAATTTCTCGGACAAATCTCCGAGTGAAGAAGCGTGGGTGTGGGTGTCAGCTTGGTCCGTTCGCGTGTGAGCAGCGCGCGATTGTAAACACCACGTTTCGTTTCGGTGCAGACAAGAAATCGCCCAGCTCATGAGCAAAAAAAGAACCTCATGGCAGCAATCGCCTCACCAAAAATCATCATTCAGGCTTCTTCGTGTTAAAGACCGGAATGCGCCGACTCCAGGCATGGAATCCGCACTAGCCTAGCTGCCTCTGTACAGTCAGGCCCTAGCAGTACCTGGCGGCGTTCTCTTTGTGGATGCGTTGGAATGAGCGCGCCAAGAAGTTTGCTTGAGTCCGTGCTTGACCTCAAAACCTGTTTTAGTGACATCATAGTAACATGTCATTACATGATGCCACTCAAACGAACCCATCTCCATTAAACTGAATCAGCTTGAAGCTTTGTTCAACAACGACTGCATCACGCAGGAACAAAAGCAATTGCCAATTCCGAGGCGAAGGGAAAAGAGACGCGTCGCTGCATCCGTCCAACCGAGTGGCGATGAAGCCGTCGCACCACCGCGCTCTCTACGACGACAAGGACGACGGACACATCTCGGTGTCCTCCAGTGGCTCTATAGACCGCGAAGAGCAGCAGAGTGATGGTGAAGATGACAGCGCCAGAGGCGCTGCACCGCCTGCAGCGCAAGCTCACGACCGCGATGGAGCACATGGAGCGCGCGCAGCTCGAATTCTTCCACGTCGAGCGCGCGTTCCAGGACCGCAAGCAGCAGAAGCAGAGTGAGACGTGTGCGGAGCAGAGCGTGCCGTGGAGCCTCAAGGTGCAGCTCTACTGCGAGTTCTGGCAGCAGTTTGTCGTGCAGCTGCGCTCGGCTCTATGTGGCGATGACAATGACGATAACGATAGCTATGCATATGATGACGAGAGCAATGAGCTAGCCATTCAGGCGCTGGGCGTGCTCGCGAGCAACGTCTGGGGCGAGACTCGCGCGTCGCCACAGGAGGTTTTCCGCAACGGCCCGATCGCATTGGCGCCGCGGACGCGTCCCAGCGTGCAACAGCACAACCGTCGCCTTGCAACAAACCACGAGAATGAGAGCACGACAGTGGCGTTCAGTGGGGTCGGACCGTATCAGAACGTGGCACAGTGGGTATCGAGGATGAAACCAGCGGTGCAGTCCCTGAAACCTTTGATGTTGAGTTCTACTGATGCTCAAAGCAAGAGCTCGACTACCACGACCAGCAACAACGTTAGCAGCAGCAATGACAAAGCTGCTGCACATACCGCCAGTCGTCCTCGAAAGAAGGTCAAGACGTGTGCAAAAGAGGCGGCTGCTGCTGGTAGCGGTACTGGGACTAGTCACAAAGCCTCTGCTGCTGCTGGTATGAATGGAGCGAAGCAGTCGGTGGCAAGTGAACCCAGCAGTGGCGTGCAGTCCGTCGCACCAAAGCCTAGAGCTAGTGAGACTTCATCGAGCGTTCTAGCAGCAAAATCTCCAGCGAAGAGTGCGCCTGCAAAGGTACGCCCAGACGCGCGCAACCCCTCCGATATGATTGGATTCTTTGACCGACTGCCGGCAGACCGAGGGCTCTTACCGACCGCTTCGAATCAGCAAAGTCTTACTGGAACAAGCTCCGCAGCGTCCGCCGCAAGACCGCAGCAGCATCAACGGAAGAAGAAAGTCACAGCGAGTCTCTCGGCGCGCAAGCTTGTTCCTGTGGCGCTTGAGGAGGAGGACGACGACGACGACCAAGCAGCGCTGCAGCTCGTGCCGATCCCAGAGACGCCTTCTGATTTCAGTGAAGCGATCGTTCAAATAAAGCAGGAGATCGCTGGCAGTGGACAGCGACGTGTCGGCAGCGCAACCAGCCATGCCAAGAAGAAGACGAAGATGATAGGTACGCCCCGGTACGCATTCAACGAGCACCTGCGGCAGCAGATC
>JAASGT010001116.1:0-11216 GCA_023334315.1 Globisporangium alternatum | reverse complement strand
TTGACGATTGTGAGTCTCACATCAGCATCAGATGATCAGGAACTCACCTCTGGACATGTAATGATATGCATACATATGTCCAAGAAAACAGCTCGCGTCCGACTTTAGCCAAGCACGACGAGTATCATCTAGTCGGTGCGTTCTTTGACCCAGCCGCAACAGGTCTTCTCAGGCGTCCATGTGTTCGGATCTTGAAGAGATGCGGCGGTGGTCTGAATGTCCAGGCGCGGACGATGGCGTGACTTGACCCAGCAGCTGGGGAAGGCGTCATGTATCGCGTGGTGTGACTCGCGCCAAAACACCAGACGCTTGAACTTATCTTTATAAACGCAAAATTGTGTATATCCATTTATTGTTCTTCAGTAGTACATTAACCCTTTTAAATACAATACGTGCACTGATAATAAAAATATTCATTATGAAAGGAAAAAGTGACTTTTAAACCGCGTCGTCGCCCTCGTCATGCGTGGCTGAATCAGAAAAAGAACCAAGCAAACCTCAATGCACGTCGGGATCCACGGCGCGGTTGGACGTGAACACAGCTTTTCTGCGTGGTGGTGGAGGGATGTCTGGCGTCAAACTAAACGACAGCGCACCAACTTCAAGCCATTTTCCACGCAGTGCTCGACACCAACGCGGGTCACACATGCGAATGGGCTGATACAAAAGTATGAATGCGAGATCGGCATGTTGCTCTGTTGGCAGCAGCCAGCACGCCAGAGCACACCGGGCATTGAGCGCGCGGCACCAAGAAGAATTTGCTGGCATAGCCCACACAAGACAGTGATGGTCGTTTTAGCGTGGCTTGAAGCTGCGGAGCTGCAAATCTCGCATAGACATGGCGCGGGTCACACTGTCTGTTGCTTGGGTTTTGAGTTTCTGGAGGTCAACCTACAAAACAAGCCCAGTCAAACAGACAGAAAGAGCTGGTGGCTGCTGGTGCTTGGTGTCAAAGCTCGTTTTACACTTTTGTGGGACTTGTCTGTGACAGAAAGCTGTATAGGATGGATTTGTAGGTTATACATTTCACTTTTGCTGACTTTTGAACAAACTGGAGCGAAATGTTAGCGAAACACAATGGCAGCGAGTGGGCTCGCACACAGTGCGTCTGGTTTACTGTCCAGCCGGCGACGCAAACCAACTGATGAGCGTCCGCGTGTTCACTTCCCAGCGCTGTTGATGCTGGTAGCAGGCGGGAACAGCATCAGGCTTGGCATTTGGTTCTGGCACATGGTGCACAAGCAAAGTTGGGCTGGCTGGTTCTGGAAGAGGCGGAATTTGCGCAACGGCTGATTCCTCAAACTCATCGCTTGTCTTTGCTGCTTGCACACAAAATGTACGACGGCTCGTGACATCATTGCAAGAGGTCAGGACACGCACATTTTTGACTTGCTTTTTGTATGCATCGATTCTCTTGAAACGCAAGCTTTGGCTGCGAGAAGTGATCACAGCTTGCGCTTTCAACGTTTACTGAGGGCAGATCCACAAGCTTCGAGTCGCAAAGAGACTGTTTGCTTGGCGCACGCATGAGGACACTTTTCAGGTTTGATGGAATTTGGAGACGCAACAAGAGAGCCAAGACAGACAGACAAACTTGAAAAGCAGGGTGAAAAGAGGCCCAAACCGAGTTTCTCTTGGCATAACCACTCAATATGTTGCGCGCTTTTCAGCTTTTCAGCTTGTCAGCAAAGAGAGCCTCGTTTGTTTCCAGTCATGCTTTGCTCAGCATTCAAAGCTGCAAATCTATTTTTGAATCCTAAGAAATGGTTGCTGATTTCATAAAATTCAGGAAAGAACCTTGAAAAAGTCGACGAAACTGTCAAAAGACCTCGCTGGAAACTTCAAACACCCGAGTCGACGACGCGCGCGGCACCAACCGAAATTGCGATTAGGGATGCGCGAGCATACTGAATGTCAGTTAAACGCGTCGGGTTGGCTGCATAGCCAGGCCGCTTTTTCTCTTGGCGGCTGGGTTTGCTTGCCAAGAGACTCACTCGCTGCGGACGACGACCGCGGGCCAGATTGGACGGCCGATCAGCCGAACTCACGGCCGAACTCACTTCAAAATCCAACCAGGCGGCTGGCCACGTCGCGGAAGAGCAACCGAAGCCCAAGCAGCTCGTCCCGCCAAGCGTCGCTCATTATCCGATTGGCCACGTCAACCACAGCACAGCATCCGTCAGTCTATCGTCAGTATGGAGATGATCCTCGCGCCCATGGACCACCAACAGTTCGACAAGGACGCGTTGTGGTCGCACGAGCCGGCGGCCGTGCGCCGCCTGCCGAGCCTCTTCCGCCACGCCGACCCGAACACCGCGAGCACCAACAGCCCGGCGCGCCTCGTGGGCATGAGCGACGTGCTCAACGCCGCGCGCCTGCCGTCGATCGGCTCGATGATCCGCCGCGACGACAGCCCGCGCGTCGAGACGACTGCGATCGCGTTCACGACCACCACCGCCACACACGAGGCCTCCCCTGCTGCTGCGTCCGCGACGCCAGTGAACTCGATGAGCCCGGCGCAGAAGCAATGCATGGACCTGTACAAGCAGTTGCGCGAAGTCCCATCGTCGCCGCTGGATGCGCGCAACCACCCCGAGTATGCGCTCGGCAGCCTGCTCGCCGGCGCCGCGCTGAGCCAGCTCGCATCGATGCAGGAGAAGCGTGAAGCCGCCGAGACCCAGCAGTTCCAGATCCGCGAGAAGATGCGCTCGATCTTGCCTGTGATCAACACGAGTCACGGCGATGAGGCCGGCTGCGACAAGTCGAAGCGCACAAACAGCGCCAAACTGTGCGGCATGAGCGAGTGCCGCAAGCGCGCGAAGGCCGGCGGCTACTGCATCGCGCACGGCGGCGGCCTCCGCTGCTCAGAAGAGGGCTGCCAGAAGCACGCGGTGAGCCTCGGTCTGTGCATCAGCCATGGAGGCGGTAAGCGCTGCACTATCGAGGGCTGCCTGAACGCGTCGCGCAAGAACGGCGTGTGCTGGTCGCACGGCGGCAAGCGCCTGTGCAAACTGGATGGCTGCAACAAGGGCCCCAAGTCGGGCGGCTACTGCTGGTCGCACGGCGGCAAGATGAAGAAGTAAGCGCCTGAGTCGGTCACCGCCCACGCCCCAGGAGGCTCGTATTTTAGCTTTTATTTATGCATGAAGAGCAAGCAACGGACGCCACGTCGTCGAAGAAGAAGCAGTAGCAGTATTTTTTGTCAAGAGCATCGTAGCATAGAACGGATGATAGGAAGGCGTGTTGGCCCACGAAGCTGTGGCGGGCGCCTTTTATTTATGATCGCACACCAGCGCATGGTACAATATATTATGCGATTTGATTTCATTCCCTTGCTTTGACATGTTGTCTGCGCTCCTTCCTTATTCTGGTGTCGTGTATGTCGTCTGGTGAAACGCGGGACGCCACAGAGGTGCATCAAGCACGTATTTTCGGGTTCATGAGCACGCCGCATATCGATAGAAGCCACGTGCTTTATGTGAATGACATTATGTCACCGTGTATAGGATTGCGGTGCGTGATGCACCTACTGCCGTCCCCAGAAAGTAACGTAGCCCATGGATCCACCTCGTTGTCACAGACTCCACTCTATTCCGCTTCGTTGTCACAGACCCCATTTCATTCCGCCACTTGCTACGTACTTATTCCTTCCATCGTCACACAAAACACCATACACACACAAACGCACACGAATGATGCATATCCATCCAGTTCTCAACCCACTCATGCGCAAGCGAGCGGCTGCGGCCTACAAACTCCAAGTTAAATGCCCTCTTTGAGTCAGTCCAATCCGCTTGGAGCAGTCCAAGTTCAAGTGCAGGCGATGACACGCGCGACGCGGCCGATCCAATTAATGAAACCGTCAAAGCCAATCACATTTTATTTAATTGGCTTTTCAGCCAATGCGCAGAGCGGAAACCAAGCAATGGCTACTGAAGAGTCGCGAGAGCCAGAAACGGTGTAGGTTGAAGTTCTGGTTTCCGGTCCAATCAGATTTGAGAGAAGTGTGCGTCGACAGACCAAGCAGCCGTCGACGTCATCCATTCGCTTCGCGAAGCAGACAGCTGCTTCGAGACCTGGTGGCTCTTCGCATTTTGTGGATTTTGTGAATTTTTAGATTAACCTACAGGACCAACCTACAGAAGGCTTTCTTAAAGTGCATGTCTCAAATATAAGTGTTCTGATTCAAGTCATCTGGGCACGCAGTTCTGGTGCCAGGACGTTTTCGTTCGTACGTGTTGAGAAGGTGTTGTTACCTGTAGACGAGCTGAACCACTGTAACCTTGTTGACAGCGAACCGACTCCAATGTAACAATGCCAAAGTTGTTCGTCGTCTTCGTATCACCAGCATAGGCACACACACACACTACAAGTAGCAGACGCAACGTTCCACTTTGATCGGCCTCTTATGTGTACCTTGTGTCTTCGATTCGTGCGTCATCACTTTGCACTGTGCCTCTGGAGTGCTCATGCTCGTCCAGGACCTCGTGCCGCTCCGGGGTCAGTGTGAGGGCTGGCAGAGGAACACGGCGTTCGGAATGCGCAGCTACGACGGTGGCGCTCATCAATTATTGAACGGTGTTCATTGAGGCGCGTTTTCTCGTCGTTCCCGACCATAAGCTCTTGGTGCTGTGCTAGTGTGAGACCGCCACGGCCATTGGCGTGCTGTCCACGGACTCGGCCATCCTGATCGCCCACTTCTGACGCTTTCCGATCCCGTTTCACGTTCGCGATCGGGGGGGGGTGCTCTTCTGTATGAGCATGCATTGACGTACATTGCGAACGGAACAGCACGACGACTGAGAGAGCGACATCCTCGACGCGCTCGTTGTACATGACCAAGGGCATGCAATCAGCTAGCACGCTCACGGTCGGTTTTGCGATCATCCTAGTCGCGACCTCGCGCAGAACCAACCGCTTGGCGAACACGCACAGTCTGAGCTGCTAGTAGGCGTTCATCGGCATGCAAATGCGCGAGGTCCACGCAACCCCACTACTTCACGCTGCTTTACAGTACCAGCTACGGAACGCCAAGTTCTGCCAGCACATGCGCCACGTGACCGATGACGCAAAGAAAAACGCGTACCGTGTGTGGTGCCCAGCATCCTGGTCTTCGCGGCGCTCGAGCTGCTCAGCCTCGGGCTTGTAACCCGTATGCACAAGCGAAGTCGTCGGACTCTCACGAGCGTCCACCAACTTGCGGTTGCGCTCGAAAGGGGACTGGGTGCGGCTACCAGCGCACACGACGCGCCTTGGATTCGCTGAAACGTGAGCCTGGACGTGAACACGGGAATATTGCTCCACGCACAGTCTGGATGATTCTCGACTGTCAGTCACACGACTGGCACACACTCTTGCTTCCGGGGGGGTCAGAGCCACACGGACTCGCCCGTGCGCGCGTTGTACAGGTACGCGCGCTGATACTCGTCGCTCCAAAACTGCTGCTGCTCGTCGTTCGTACCATCCTCTTCGGCTTTCGCTTCGTCACTGGCGTTATCCGTCGAAGTGCCCAATGTTGGCGACATCGTAGCACCACCCATTATGTCCATCTCGGGAGAGCCAGTCGTCGTACCTTGTCCACTTGATGTGGCCGTTACACCACTCTTTGTCGTACTCAAGTGGACACCCTGACTTGCACCCATCTTCTTCATCATCTTCTCCTCATTCAGCAGCTGCTGTTTCTTTGTGCGCTCGTCCAGGAAGCCGTGGATGATCTTGCGCTGTTCCCGCTTGCGCATCTCCTGGCGCATCAGAACCTTATACCGCTGCAGCAGCAGCTTCCCATTGCGCTTGTCGACATGTCGGTGGAACATCTTTTGGATACGCACTGCTGCGTCCTGCTCACGTTCAAGCTGGCGCTGCTGGGCGACGAGTAGCTGCTTGAGCGACGCGAGGTCCATGCCACCACGCAAATTGGACATCCTCATCCCATCGCTGAGACCAAACTCGCTCAACAATTCTTGCTTTCGAGTGTGGAACGCACACCAGCATCTCCAAATCCTCGCCACGGCTGCTCTCCGCCTCGGGAGCTCTTCGTACAGCACTCGGAAGGCCACGAAGCGCCATGTGTCCTTCTTGCGCCTGCGCTGGAACTGCCGCTGGATGCAGATCGCCGCACGCACGAGCCCCGCTAATTCTTGCATCAGACGCATTGACGTCGCAGTCGCAGCATCCACTTTGCGAGCTTCGTAGTGTCGCCAACAATGTTGAATGCGTTGAGCTGCTGCATCCCGCACGTGCTGGTGGTGATTCTGTAATGTACAACGCACAGAACCATGCCACTTGGACATACACACTGCTCGCTTGAAGAACAGCTGGAGCTTCGTAATGGCAACAGCCCGTCGCGCTTTCCAGGTAACGTACTTGACGTGCTTGCGCCACGAACTCTGGATCACCGACACGGCGCTCTTCACAATCTCTACGTGGTAGCGAGCTCGAAAGCATGCCGCGTCACCGTCTTTACCGCCGCCACACTCGCGATCGCAGTCGCAGGCGCGCAGGTACATGGGCCGTGCGGACTTCTGCATCATCTTGCGGAACTTGGCGCGCTCGCGGTTGCGCTTGAACGTGCGTTGCAGGCAGCAGGCTGCCGTCGACTGGCTCAGCTGCTCCATTTTGCGCGCACGGCGTCCATGCTGTCGCCTGTGGAAGCTTTGCCAGCAGTGTTGTATCCTCCGTGTAGCACTGTGGCACCTTTTCAAGTGTCGTCGGCAGAGAAAGCCGATCGCGTGGCTCTGGATAGACGCGACTGCAGCCAGGTACTCGACTTGGTCGACCAGCAAGCCGACGCACACAAGCGGCAAAGTGTTGTGCTTCCAGAAAGCGTAGATACGCCAATACCGCTGAATCGTACGTGCTTTGTGGGAGTGATACGCGTGGGCGACCATAGCCGACAGATTGGCCAGCTGCCTGTTGAGGTACCGGCGGCTCAGGCGCTGGATCGTCAGTGCCGCATTGTGCTCACATTGCACACGCTTCTTGAACTGGTGGCTGCGTACACGCTGTTGAATTTTCCGGGCTGCACGCAGCGAAGACTGCAATATCCGCACATGTTTGTGGGTCTGGAACGCGCACTGGATCTTCCTGGCTTGCTCGTGCACTCTCGCGAGCGCTTGCTGGAGATTAAGCGCGACTGCATGCTCGTGTCGGCTGCGCTGCTGCCGGTAGAACCGCTGGATACTGATGCACGCTGCGAGCGTCTCTTGTCTCTGACTCTCAAGCACCCACTCTCTCCAAAGGCGGAACCTGGCGCCCACGAGACCGAGCGACAGGTCCTGGAAGAGCTGGGTGATGCGCTGCAACGCGCGCAGCTGCAGCAGTTCCTGCTGCTTCTCGTGCGTGATGACGCGTCTCCAGTGGACCCAGCGACTGCGAAGCTGCGCGCGCGTGAAGTGTGCAAGGATCGTGGTCGCAAAGAGCCGCTGGCGAAGCTTGAGTGAGCACTTGGCAGTCGCGAGTTTGAGCACGGGCAGGTGCTCGTGGATCCACTGGATCTCGCCCTCCAGTTTGCCGTCGGACTCACGCTTCGCTAATGCTTGGTGATGGTCTGTACGACGCTGATGCTGATGTTTGTGTCTAGAGACGAGCGTTGACTGTTTGCGGTCCGCTTGGGCTTCACAAAGGAGATCTCGAGCGCTCCCAGTTTGATTCCCCAGGGCTGTCGACCTTGCAACTGCTGTCGGAGAGCTGACTGCATGAATCGCCTGCATTGCATCACCATCATGACGACCTAATGGCGATGAGGGTGATGGCGCAGCGAGAGCCATTGGCTGCAGCTTCTTGGTGCATCGCTTCCGTCGTATCTCGGACTTGGGGTGACGACATCGATTCACGTCGATCTGCCGTCGTGGGGTGAGTGCAACTAGACCAGCCTGCTTCTGAGCAGCGACAGTGAACCGTGGATCGTACGGGCTGATGACTGCGGCATCATCTACATCATCGTAGTCGTCATGGCTTGAACGCTGCTGTCGCCATCTCTCTTTCTCAGTGGACAGTGGGGCGCTGAGGATGTACTGCAGCGTCGTCGCAGTCAGGATGCCGGGACTAGCCGTGGCTGTGCCACATGCCGCACCAGCGACTCGTGGCTTCGTTGCACCACGCGCTCGGCTGCTAGTGCTGCAGTGCGTTGTCATTTGCGCGTATCCATCGCTCACGTCCACCGCCACTCTCAGTGTCGGTCGTTCAGCAGAATCAGCTCGCTCAAAGCGGTTTCGCTCCGCGGAGAGGGTCTTTATTTACGCATGAGGGTCGTAACGCGAGCACAACAGAGATATACCTGAGCTGCGCGTGAATATCTCAATGGGCGACCGCCTCTCGAGCGCATCGTCGCTCTACAGAGCCGTCACGCAGCGCTTGTCCATCGTCGTCGTCGTAATCGCCGTTGTTCGGCATGCGTGCCTCTCAACTGTTGATTGCGAGGAGCTCATGAAAGCGGTACAGCGTACCATTCCAGCTGGTACACTATCGGTTGTGATTACCGTATTCCTCATGTAAAAAGCGACCCCAATGTGTCCACGGTACTATCAAACTCTCACAATTGGTCGTACCGCCAATGACATGAGTTTCGTAAAAACTGTTTGCTACCTATTTATGTGTGTGACACACTATATTTTACATGAGAAAATAATGTGATTCACATTTATTTATGGTTTCGACCTGAAAGCTCGATTTGGTTTTGGAAGTGCCTCCCAAGTTGCAAGCATAAACACCGGTGACAGACTTTATAAAGCGAATGCCTAGGTTACCTCCGCTCAGGACGCTGATTGGTCACTTGGTGAAGGTCTTGTGGTCAGTTGACGATCGATTTTGTGAATATTGGGGTGAAAACTGGTATACTGCGATTCACTGTTCTTTATGGTTTATGGATGTACTGTACAAACTAAGGCAAACCATCTGCGACGTCATCGCTATCACTCACAGTACCATATGCACAATCAAGAAGCGACATCAATCTTAGCTGATCTACCACATCACTGACTGATTCTTGCAACTCTGGTTCATGCTCAGCATCACATGCCTCGGACGACCCAGTTGCGAGCAGCCCGCACTTCTTGAACCCAGAACGAATAGTAACGGGGGTTGTATCATTCCAGACGCTGCTGATCCATGCCGTCACGGTCGCGCGACTGGGGGGATGCATGTCAAATACCGCTGGCGCTGGTTTCGTCCGATGGAGGGAGAGCTGCTGTCGCAGGAACGCGACCCAGTAACTGCGCAGCCGGTCCTTCACGGGCTTGATCCAGATACAGTCGGCGGGCTGGCAAAACTACGTGGGACCAGGCGGTACTTTCTCGAGCACAATGCGGAGAATCTTGGCGTACGCAGCGGCTTCCTTGACCCAGTGTCCACTGAAGTCGTCCAGGAGGAGCATTATTGGGTCGCTGAAGGGTGTGCGGTCGCCGAAGTGGGGGCGGAGAAACTCCACCGTCAACGCTTCCGCCCACCACGCTGACTTGTTTCCGAAAATCTGGATGCCATGCTCACTCTGGAGTCGCTCAACCTCGGCCCGCACGCGCCTGCCGAAGTCATGGCGGTTGCGAATGTTCTCAGCTTGAACCGACGGTACTTTGAACGGCGTGGCCTTCATGATCAGGAAGAGTGGATACTTGTTGCCGTTGCTGTCCCCCCAGGAGAATTGTTGTCATGCGCTGCTTCTCTTTCTTTCCACAGCGGTCCCAAACTGTAGAGCTTCCTGTCGCGCTCAGCGTCGTGCGTGGGAGGAGCTCGAAGTTCACCGTCGTTTGGTCCGCGTTGTAGATGGTGCTGATCCCCTCCACTGCAATCGTCCTTCCAACCTTCAAAACGAGCTCGGCGGCTCGCTCGAGAGCGTCTGCGGGCGGTTCTTGGCCTTGATGCGTCTTGGTCCGGAAGGAAAAGCGATAGAGCTTCATGAAGCTTCGGCGCCACTGCCACAAAGCCGAAAACATACTGCTGTCGATTTCCTCTTCTGCCGCGATGTCGCACGCTTGGAGGCGCAGCATGCTTGCTGAGACTGGCACGCCGTCACGTCGCAGATCGTTAATCCATTTGACGAGCGCAGCTTCAACGGTGAGCGGGAGGACATGACCGAGCCCTGCTGGACGAGCGCGATGCTGAGAGGCAGTCCTGTGGTGAGCCGCGCGAGCCTCGATGTGGTCGCGAGCCACCGATCACTTGTTGATGAGCTTGCGGTGACTTGAGCGAGGCGAGTCCGTGACGGCACGGAAGAAGCGCGTCATGGTCGCGCTGATTGAGCCACTCTCCCGAAGAAAGTTGATGACCTGGAGCTTGTAGTCGTACGTGTAGGATACGCGCGTGTACGTCCTCACACGCCGACCTTCGCCATTGACGCGCATGCGACCGACATGGACGCGGACGACTGGCGCGTTCATTCGTTAGTTGAAAAGGGGCACTGCTGTGCGTGTGCTGTTGTGTCCGTGTGCTTTTGTGAAATGGCGTCAGGATTGTGTGGCGCAGCGATCACACTCGCTTAAGTACGTGCGTCCTGAATTTGTCGGTGTGAAATAACAATGAGAATGGGATTTGCCCGCCATTCCTTTGGCGATGGGGAAAGGAAAAGTGCTCTCTAGTGAGGAGCGTGGGTGGATCATGGAGATGCATGAAGCTAGCGTCGCTGTGTGCGCCATCGCGCACGCTGTAAAACGCTCACGTGACGCAGTGCAACGTATTCTGAACGGTCACGACCGCCAACGTGCCACGGGCAGGCCGCCAATTATGTCTGATCGTGCGCTCCGTCTGCTCGTTCGCACGGCAGCGAGCGGAGAGTACTCTGCAACGCAGCTGCAGCAGAAGCTCGAGCTTCAGTGATTGGTGTGCACTGTGCGGCGCTTCCTCCAATGTGTGGGCTGGCTGTCGTACACTAAAATGGAGAACACGCTTCAGCTTTCCGCAAAGCATAAAGCGCATCGCCTTACCTGATCAGAAAAGATGGTGGTGCTGCCCGATGCATGGGGCCATCATTTTTTCTGACGAAAAAATGGAACCTGATGGGCCAGACGGCCTACAGCACTACTGGCGAGACATGCGTGTGGTCGTTAGGCAGACGAACCATCGTCAGATGGGTGGAGGGTCCGTTATGGTTTGGGGCGGGTCTAGCGCTGTTGGGAAGACTGAGCTGGCCGTTTTGGTGGAGAAACAGAACTCAGAGGATTATGTTTACACTATGTCAGAGTACTTGCTTCCATTTGCACACCGCAACTACGGCACAGATTTTCTGT
>JAASGT010001115.1:0-11220 GCA_023334315.1 Globisporangium alternatum | reverse complement strand
TCAAGCTCGGAAGCAACGACGTGTTTGACTGTCCGAAGTGTGAATACAAGGCCGGTCGCGACGAGAACGCGGCGTTCAACATCCTGCGCTTCGTGAGTGCGGGAAGCTTGCAGATCTATCCACAAAAAAAGTGATAGATTTGCATTCATCGGGCTACAGCGATGAGACGCGGCGATGAGACGCGGCGATGACAGTTTACTGTTGTCACTGTGAAAACTCTGCGTGCCATTATCTGCTATTCTCTATTTTTGATTTGCGTGAGTTTGCGTAGAGATTGGTAGAGAAACGTAGGTTTACTGTAACGGTGCCCCTCAAGACGGTAGCCACTACGAGAGCAGCTTCGAGACGCGGTTCCAGAGATACCCCAGCGACTCCCGGACACCGAGTCGTTGTTGACCGCCGCCTTCCGCTGGAGCTCCGTCGGCCGCCGCTTCGTCCACTGCGATGAGCGCGTAGACGGCGTCCACGTGGACGCCCTTGCCGGCGACGAAGTCGTCCTTGAGCTTCAGCACCTCGCTCCAGTGCTTCTGGAGGCGCGCGGCCGCGCACATGCGCAGGTACAGGCGGCGCTCGACCCAGTCGAGGTTGCCGTCGATGATGAGCGTCACGATGAGCAAAAACATGATGTTGCGCAGGTGGTTGTGTGTCGCGACCGCCTCGCTGTGTGACGCGTAGAGCTCGATGCTGCCCAGGAAGCGCGCCGTGTCGTCCAGCGGGTGGATCTCGCAGGGCTCCTGAGAGCTCGAGCTAATGGCGCAGCAGACGCAGTTCTCACTCGTGGGCCACTTGTCCGGCCGGATCCACCGATGGCGCATGTGGTCGAGCATGATCTCCAGGTTTGGGTGCACTGAGCGCTTGCACACAAGCGCGCAGCCTATGACGCGTACGTAGTCGACCCGCTGATAGGGCTCAAAGCCGTCGTCGTCGAGGAAGAAGAGCTCAAGCACGGCGATGGCGCACGGTGGGCCGATGATGCTCACGCGGCAGTTGATAATCACGTTGCGCAGCGTCCAGGCGTTCATGACGCCGTTGATGGGCAGCACGAGCAGACTGAGCACGCTCTTGGCCACGGCGCGCCAGAGCACGCGCTTGATGAAGAGCTTGAGCAGGAATTTGAGCATGTACCGTTTGCTCTTGTACATAACGTACGAGAGGAAGAGCACGAGTCGCGGCGAGCCCTTCATCGGGTCGATGCCAAAAATCTTGTCCTTGCGGTCGCCCATCTGGAGCGCGGCGCGCGCGATCGCCCTCGTGAGGAACTCGCGCTCGGCGTCCTGCGGGTACAGCGTCAGGTTCGTACACACAGTCAGCTGGAATGCGCAAACGACGGCGGTCGCGTACATGCCGTTCACTTCCAATAGCGACACAGCGATGTTGATGAGCACGACGCAGAAGTAGTAGATATGTGTCCCGTGCTGCTCTTCAAAGCTGGCTGGGATCATGTCTTCGAACCAGATGGATACGAGCCCCGAGAGGATGCCAGCGAGCGAGCCCAGCAGGATTGCGACGCTCTCGATCTGCTGGATGCGTCTTCGCACCGCTGGCGAGAAGTCGTTGCCCCTATTACCCCGTCTTCGGAATTCAGGGGTGCCCGAGAACGAGCTCCGGCCGCTCATGGTCTCCTGTTGCAACAGCCGACCATCGGGTGAGACGGCCGAGATGCGCTTCGCCTGCGCCACGCGCTTCATAGAGACGCGTGTGAGAATGTCCACTCCCATGCGTTCAATGCGGGACTTGGTGGCGCCTGAGGCGGAGCTACTGGTCTTGTCGTCAGCAGCTGTCGTCATGTTTGTTGAGCTCTTCGTGCAGCTCGAGAGCCGCAGGTCGATCTGCAAAGCCCGTGGACTGTTGAATGAAGCAGTGACTGCTTTGTTTGACGTATGGACCTGGGCCTCAACCTTCTGGGTAGCAGCAAGAGCCGCAGCCTCTGGGCTGTTCGTGGCGGCCACGAGACTTGCCGGCCGCAGCAGCAACGGCAGGTCCGCGAAGATGTCGATTGTGAAAAAGTCGTCGGTGAGCGTCGCGCTCATCTCGGCGAGCGAGTTGGTCCACGCGGCATGGAGAAAGTCGCTCCACTCGACCTTCCCGTCTTGGTTTCTATCTAAGACGCCCACGAGCTGCTCGAGCTGTGCATCCGAGAGCATGAACTCGAGCTTCTGGAGCGCGATCTCGAGCTCGTTCCTGGTCACAAAGTGGCTCCCGTCGCTGTCGCATTTGCAAAAGCCGAGCTTGAGCGACTTGCAGCGCACGAGGAACGTGGACGACGGCAGCGGCGTGTGCGCGGCGCACGTGAGGATGTAGTCCTTACACTCGCACAGCACCTGGTCGAAGTCCAGACCGATCTTGACGATCGTCTCGGACTGGAAGGCGGCCAGGTCTGTGATCGGGAACCTGCGCGCAATGAACCGCTGGGTCTGGCTCTTGGGGAGGCCCATGAGCTGCAGCATCACGTCCAACTCGTCTGGGGTGACCTTGCCGTCCTCGTTCAGGTCGCAGACGCGGAATAAGACGCGCAAAGTGCGGATGTACTCGTCGTCCACGTGGTCGTAGATGCTGCCCGAGCGGATCAACAGCGGGTGGTCGCGCAGTTGGCTCACGAGCCGTGCTGATTCCGACTGGAGCTGGTACTGGGCATTGAGGCCTGGCGCGGACGCTTGGTGGCTCAGCGTCGGGAAAATGGACGTGACGGGCGCGCGCCGCCGTGGACTCGGGGCCGCTGCCAGGAACGGCGATGAATTCGACTGGCCCAGCAGCGAGTGCTTCTTGAGAGGCGCTGTCGAGCCATTTGGGGTCGCAATCGTCACGCGATGGCCGTGTCTACGGCTACCAGCTGCGCTACTAAGAGCTGAAGAGTTCGATGCAGTGATCGAGCTCGCCGGCGCCTCTAACGATGGTTCAGCGCCTGAGAAGGACGCCGTCGGCACTGCTTCGGCTGGGCTCACTTTCCGCCATCGAACCCACTGCATCACTGCGTCTGCATGCTTTAGAGTGCACTTCTGAAAAGCGATAGGTAATGGCTTCGAATGCGACTATGAGGTGAGCGAGACAGCTCAGCCGCAATCGATTGATCGATTGATTCCCTGGATTCCTAAGCTCACCTATTTCCAGAGAAGAGTGAGCCAACGCTGGTATTCTTGGCTGATGGTGAGGTTTTCGTGTCCTGAAGTGCAAACTCGTCGAGTGTTTCGGTGAGGGTAGTGGGTAGTGGGTAGGCTAAGTCTATCTCGAGAGCTGAGACCACTGGCGCGGCTCAGAGTTGTTCGACAGCACTCCTGGGCTCTGGATAAAAGCAGCCGTGATACCTTGCAACAGCGTCAATTCGTGCGAGAACAATACGATATGTTTGTCACTGTGCTGTATGAGGTGGCGGTCGCCTTTATCACTTGACAGACTCGCCTCTCATTGATGCCGTAGTGTCCTAGTGGAGGTGATGACTGGTTATCGAGTCATCATTTATCATAAAGTTAGTCGTGCAGCACGGTGCCTGGAGATTCAGGAAGAACGAGGTGGTGGTGGCGCCTGAGGTTCGCGCGCCGCTTCTCGCGCGCCTTCCGCCGCTGGGACTCGATCTTGGATGCGGCCGTGGGGTCGTCGAGCGACACCAGCAGACTCACCATCGGGATGAGACAGAGTGGCAGCTCGTGGCCCGCTCCACCACCATACTTTGCTGAGCCGCCATCGCTTCCTCCATCAAAGGCCTGGTCGTCCCAGACGTGGCCAAAGATGTCGCGCTCTTGCTGCTGCCTCTCGTCCGTGTGGAACTGCGGCAGCTGAGGCTTGTGCCATGAGGACGCGCCCGTGGAGGTGTTGTAGTAGTACGGCAGGCCGTCGGGCGTCGCGTACTCGACCCAGGCGCGTGGGAAGCGCTCAGTTGATTGAGACTGGACACTGGCTGGTTGCGATACAAAGTCATTTGCTGTGGCTGAGTATGACTCAGTGTCATGGACAGAGCTCTTCAGTAGCTCAATCTGGGCGTCGGTTTCGAGCCTAGAACTACTGGTGGCCGCAGCGTAGAGCTCCTGCGAGTTGGCCATGTACTCGTTGATCGCGACCGCGCACTGGATCTTGTTGCTGTGCAGCGCCACGTGGTACGCCGTGTGACCCTCGGCGTTCTGGATATGCGGATTCGCTGCAGTCTGCAGCAAAGCGCGTACGTTATCCACGCAGCCGTAGCCCGAGGCCACGTGGAGCGCCGTGTTGCCGCCGTTGCACTGATAGTCGAGCAGCTCCGGGACGAGTTCGCAGAGGAAATGCATGGCATCCACGCCTGTTGGACACGCGGCCACGTAATGGAGCGCGGTCCAGCCGTTCGCATCCACGGCCGACGTCAGGGCACCAGCGTCACAGAGCATCTCTAGAATCTGTGGTCGAAAAAAATGGAAACCGTAACAACACGGTCAGTCCTAGGGCTGTCATTCACTCAGCGTTGTTAGCAAGCAGACTCAAACCTTGAGATCTCCCGCATTGGATGCCGCATGGAACGCTGTGGCGCCCAAGGAGCAGCGCTGATTCACGTCCACAGTATTCGCTTGGGCGAGTAGCACCTGCAGCATTTCGTCGTCTCCAGACGCTGCCACGAGCAGCAACAGGCTTTCCTCACTGTTGTCATATCCACCAAACGATGTCATTAGATAGACAATAAGTAACAATCGACTTAGTGACTGACAGCCAGGCTCATACTCGTTGTTCTTGGCGTTGCAGTCGACGCCGGCGTCTAGCAAGATCTGCACGATCCGCGGCCCCGCGCCGAGCTTGAGCGCCACAATAAGCAGCGAACTGCCGCCCTCGTCGCGCATCAGATGCGTTCTATTTGGCTCCTCGTCCTGGTCATCGGTTGATGCCTGCAAGAGCGCCTCGAGCGCCTCGACGTCCTCGTTGATAATCGCGCGTGTGATGCGAGCGAATACGAGCTCGTCGAAGACTGGCATATCACTATTGTGAAACGTGTGGCTCTCGTGCGCTGTTGGCGAGGGCTGCTGCTGGTTGCTAAGCTTGTGAGCGCATTGTTGCTGCCGCGCGTACTGGCTGAAGACTTCCAGGTACTCGCACCACTGCTCTGCGTCCATGCTCCTGGGCCGTTGAGCTCCTAGTAGCGCTCGCTCTTCGTCTTGAAAGTCCTGTTGCTCTTGCTCTTCTTCCTGACTAGGTCGACACTGGAAAACCACAGTTCGCGGTGCTGAGGTCACGATCTGGAAGCTGTTGGCAGGTTCGTCCAACAGAGCGACGTCCAGGATCTCGAGGAACGGGATCGAGCAGCTCAAGGCATCTTGTTCTCTCTCAATGTCCTCTCGCCACTGTATAGGACATGTGTTAGATGGATACCAATGCTGTAGACGTCGTATGACCATGTGGAGTGTCGAGACGTTCTTTACCTGCAGTCGCGACAACGTCGAGTCCACTTCGCACCACACACGCCGCGCAACGCCCAGCTTCGCAGTTGTTACTGATACCGATGATGAAGCTGATGGCAGCAGCACGCCTCTGGTGTCAAGAACGTCCGCATCATCGTCATCTTCGCTCCGCTTCTCTTTGTTGCGACCCGTGCAGGTCTTCCGGTGACGGCGCTCGGCGGACCGGTCCGAGACCCACGCGCTCTGGCACTTGACGCACTTGCGCGGGTACGCTGGCTCGGTCGCCTGTGCGCCAGCAGTTGTAGCAGACGCGCTAAGTGGGAAGACGAGCTCATGGCGGCGACTGGATGCTTTGCTGGTCTTGTTAATGGTGCTGTTGTTGGAGCCCTCGGACGGGAACTTCCAGAGGAAGCCGCCGATGCCGCGCGAGTCGTCGATCACGACCTCGTCGTAGAGCTGCTTAAGGTGGCTGCGCGCGTAGCTGTGCACGAGCAGCTCGTCTTGCGCTGCGCCGTCCGCGTTCTCCCGCATTCGGTTTGGTGGATGGTCCGCTCGCTTTCTTCTTCTTGGTTTGTTCGTTCCTTCTCGGTCGTGAGCTTTCAAAGGATTGCAGTTTTTCAGTCACGCGCCGCTTCGCGAGTTACTTATGCTGTTAAAATCGACAAAATACATCAATAAGTCGACTGACTGTATATACTTAGTGAAAAAGATCCTGCGACATGGTGCTAAATTGAAGAGCTCACTTCGTCGCCACCACGCTCACTCGACGAGGAATGTTGGTTCGCAGCTAAAAGACTGCAGTTCGCGCACAAACGCGGCCGCGCTCTGCACCTGGCAGCCGATCTTCTCGACGCCGTCGAGCCACTCGGCCAGCATCGCGTCATTATCGAGCGTCACGCCCTCTCTGAGCACAGTCACCTGGTAGCCTTTGTCGAGCGCCGACTGGACGCAGACCTGGAGACTCGTCCCTAGGGTCGAGATCCCGAGCACCACGACGTGCGAGACCCCGAGGTTGCGCAGTGTGTAGTCAAGGTTCGTGGACTCGAACACGCTATATGTACAGACAATTGACAGCAATAGAATCCTCCAGGTTAGTTCTCGCAAAACTTTCCAATGAAAGAAGTGTTGACTTACTTGATACCGGTCCGTGGAATGACAATGTCGTTGTCCGTGGGGGCCACCCGCGCGAGAATCTTGGCGCCAAAGCCCGCCTTCGCAACGTGGAGCCCCGCGTGCTTGTGTGCGCAACTGCGGTCGCGTCCGTCGCGCGTGGCGCTCTCGACCACCGAGTAGACCACCTCAATGCCCGATTCGCTGGTGCGACTGGCCAGCAGCACGTCCAGGATTGTCGGCACCATGACCGAGTTGATGCGCTTGTAGTATTTCGCTAAGTCGACACGCGACTCGAGGCATTTCTCGTTCTGCTGGAGCGCAAAGTAGTTCTGCACGTCCATGATGAGCAGCGCCGTGGTCATGGGACACCAGTGGTTCGTCACGCGCGCTTCCCTGAGGCTTCTTCTTCCGTCTTTCAGGCTCAAAGTCTCCTGGTTGTCAGTGTAGCACGAGTTGCTGTAGCAGCAGCTGCCATTGCTCTCACTGCTGCTGCTATTGCTCATGGAATCTTCCAGAGACGACGTCTCGTAGCTTGTTGAATCGCCATAGCGCTCGTCCAGTATTAACGGAGGTACAGCAACAACAGCCACTGCTGCGCTCCGTAGTGCCGTTCTCTTGGCTGAGCGCCGTGGCGAGGCTCGAGGCGTACTGGACGGCGTCGACACAGTCGACGAGCGCGAAGACTGTTGGCGAAGGCGACTGCGTAGCTGCCTGGTGGCCTCGAGTTGCTGCTTCTCCAGCTCGGCCTTGCGACTTTCCGCCAGTTCGCTCTGGATCTTAAGCTTGGCGTTGTTCTCGATCGTCTCCATCACCTGCGCCGCAGCCTGAGCCCCAAGGAATTTGATCGTGAGTGCGAACTCACTGCGATCCAAGTAACAGCGTCGGATCTTCTCAAACACGACCGCGGCCTTGCCGTGAGGGATCATGACTGCGGGGATGTGGATCGACGCCAGCTCTTCGTGATAGCGACTGCCAGCGTCCATCACAAACGCTGCACTCGGATCCTCGGTCCTCGTATTCGCGACGATCACAGCGATCGCGCCGGCGTCCTGCGCGTGACGCACTTTCGTCACAAAGTCACACACGCCGCGCTCCATCACGACGATCTTGCCGCTCACGAGTGCCGCGTTGTGCAGCGTCAAGTGGCCCGTGAGCGGTTGCGCGACCACAGCCTTGGCGTAGAGATCCTTGCCTTCGCGCACATGCAGCGCGCCAAAGTCCGCGAGCGGACAGTAGCTCAGCTCGCCCTCGATCTCGATGAACGGCCAGAACATCAAAATTTACGGATCGGCTCAGGCCCAGCAACCACGACAATCTTGAGGCTTCACGACGGACTCGCTGGATTTGATTGACTGTGCTTTGAACGCGACGACCGTTCACCAGAGCATCGACTTTTCGCCCAATGGCCGCAAGACGATCCTGGATTGGGACGTGAAGCGCCACTTTGCTGACGACTGCTTTGACTGATTCCCCACGAGTCGCGACTCTCTTGGCCTCGTTCTTCACCAGTGTTGGAGACAGCCAGCGAACACTGTGATCTTGGCCACCCATACGACCTCTCAACAATACAAGCCAGCAGCACACGACGTATCCAGTCAACTGCATCTTGAAGACAGTCCAGGCGGCGGCAATCATGAACTGCTACTCACCAGCGCTCAGCCACAGCATGTCCATGCCCATGGCGATGCCCTCGCCGCCGCAGCAGACGCCGTCGTCCATGGACTTCCTGCCGTCGATCTCGCCTAGCGTCGTGTACTCGACCGCGCACGCCGTTTGGTCCTCGCAGGAGATGCAGCTCTTCCACAAGGGGCTCGCCGACTACCCGGCCGACAAGTACGACAACGTCACGCGGTACATCAAGATCGCGGCGCTGCTGCCCGGGAAGTGCGTGCGCGACGTGGCGTTCAAGGCCAAGGCGCTCAGCCTCCAGTCGCACGAGAGCGCGTCGCTGAACCGCGACCAGTACGCCAAGCGCATGAAGATCGTGCCGTATCAGGATGTAGGTGCTCTCTACGCCTTCGATTGAACGCCTCGTAGCCTCTGGATCGCTTCTTCGCTATGGGAATACCAATGTTACGCGCGTCTAAGGATTTTCTCCACGTTTCTTGCGTTTAAACCTGTAGAGCTCGTCAAAATTCACGTTTCCGACAACGACGCCCACCACGAGTTTCCTCCCTGGCGACGAACCGGAGGACGCGCAGCTCAACGCGCTGCTGCAGGACAACGTGATGCTCATGAACACGATGCGCGCGAACCTGCTGAGCGGCAAGTTTGACGACAACTTCGACCCCATGAGCAAGTTCCGAGACAACTGCAACACGGTCGTGATCACGTACGTGGCGGTGTTTACTGACTCGTGGTCTTGCTGGGCTTCCTCTTGTGACTCTATTGGTGGTCGTGTGTGTGGCAGCCTGGGCGACATTTGCAACTCGATCCCGCCGCTTCCAATCAAACTCGACACGTCGCTGCTTCCTATTGCAATCACTGGATATCAGCACGACTTATAGAGACAGAGGTGGGTGAGTAGCAAGCGGGCACCAGCAGTCAGCAACACGGTGAGCGATGGTGAGAATCCATGTATTGCATGAAAGGGATCAGACGAACAAAGTATACGTCTGGAACGCAAGTGCCGACTTACCAGGAACGCGAGTACGTCTTCTCTGATGTCGCCACGCACACTCCGATCTTGGGCCTCATTAAATCCGTAGGCTCTCTCAAGGCCAGCGCTTTACCGTCTGCTCGATCGCTCGCGGCTCCGACTGCGCTTCCTGCGGTCGTCGCCACGGCGGCGATCGCTTCTCCTCTTCGAGTTGCGGTCGCTCGAGCGATCACGTCCTCGTCCCCCCTCTCGGCTGAGGCTTCGTCGTCTCGACGAGCTCTGCGAAGCGTGTCGTTCTTCATCGCGTCTTCGCGATCGGTCTTCTTTATCGTCGCGGGACGAGCGGTGGTGGTCGCGACTCGAGCTTCTGCGGCGGTCACGCGATTCCCGTTTGCTGTCTTTGCCACTGTGTCTACTGACATCACTCGATCGCCGTGGAGACGGAGAGCGAGACGAGCGCTGTTTCTTCTTCTGCTCCTTGCTGCTGCTGGCCTCCGTGTGGTTCAGTCCAGAATGGCGAGGCTTGCTGTCGCCCTCATTAGTACCACGAGATTGGGCAGGCGGCTGCTGCTGGGAAGACTTCTTTCGGTGCTTGTTCTTCGATTCGCCTGGGATCGGCGGGCGGATCGTAGCGCCCAGCCCGAGCAACTTGTGGCGCGGCTTGGGCTCAGCGCCCTTGTCGTCCTTGTCCACATTGCCTTTCCAGCCCATGCCGCGCAGCAGCGCCGCGCCAAAGTCCTCAATGGGTACCATATCGTACGCCGCGCTGTGCACGTCCAGCTCGTCGGGACGCATTGACACGTCGAGTCGGTACTTCTCGTTCATGTCCTCGAGTGCGTCCATGCCCGGGACGACGTTCTGCCGCAGGATGGGCGCAGTCGGCGGCGCGTCGCTGCCCTGTTGCTGCTGCGTCTTGCGGTTCTTCTCCTGGCTCTCAAAGTTGAAGAGCTTCTTCTTGATTTCCTTCGTCTTCTCATCCTCTTCGCTTTCTCTTTTGCTCGTCTTCGAGTCGTTCGTACCAGCGCCGTTTGTGTCGTCACCTTCATCCTGCAGCCTGCCGTTCATGGGGATGACCAGGTCCGCCGCATGCGAGGACGATCCGGACTTGGCACCGCCTTCTACGAGACTCTTGGCATCCGCGAGCAGCTCTTTCGCAGCGAGATCGTCGACAGTGAGCATCGGCTCGTCGCCTTTCGAGCTCGCTTGTTGGGTTGATTTACCAGCACCATCGCTGGCACCATCGCCGCCGCTGCTGCTGCTATTGGCACTCTCGCCACTACCGTCACCTGGCGCCTCGCCCTTCCACGCGTTTGTTTTGATGAGTGGGATCACGAGCGCCTTCTTCACGTTGCCATCCTTGTCGAACTCGACGGCCGCGCGCGCGTTCGGGTCAAAGTCGGTCACGAACACTTTCTCGACCGTTTGCTTCGCCGGCAGCGCGCTGGAGAACACACCCGCAACCGCAGACGGAGCACCACTAGCACCGTCACCATTAGCGCCTGGTGCACCCGCGCCGCCGCTCTGCAGCACGGACTTCTTGGTCTTCTTGAGCGCGAACCCGAGCTTCATCACGCCCGGCGCGCTGTCGTCCTCGTCCAGTTCTTGCAGAGCTTTTTGGAGGAACAGAGTGTAACTAGGGTACGCTGGGGTACAAATATATATTTTAATTACATAAATAGTCATACTTTCATTTGTAAAAAACGTTTTCAGATTTATGTGTTTTGCGTTTTCAGCAATTTCGAAATCGATCGCTTCCTTCAACATCCCAAAACGACGCCACAGACAATAATGAGCTCAGCAACACGCGCCGCTGCGACAGATGCAGCGTTCATGAAGGAGATGCAGGTGGCGCAGTGTGTGCAAAGCGCAGAGTGTACGATGGTCTACTAGCAGCTGACTCACCGGTTGCTTTGTACGTCCCCATAGCGCGTCTGCGCGGACGAGCTCGCGCGGTGCGTGCGGAAACTCGAGGTGCAGTTCACAGAGAAGCAGACCGCGTGGACGCTCGGTGTCGAACAATCGATCGCGAAGTTGCATCGGTGTGTGCGCGCGTGTGCAACGGGGAAAGTGCAGTAGTGCGTGACTGACAGTGAGTGTGTGGGTTTCTTCAGCGAGATTGTAGCGGTCCGCGATGAGACGCAGGAGATTCTCGACGCC
>JAASGT010001114.1:0-11232 GCA_023334315.1 Globisporangium alternatum | reverse complement strand
TGTGAAGAACACTACACGACGAAGACGTGCTCTCGTTGTGGGAGAATCACCCCCAGCATCACTCACGAGAAGGTCTTCCATTGTGGGAAGTGCGAGCTGACGATGGATCGAGACGTGAATGCCGCGCGCAACATCTTTCTCAAGAACGAACACTTACTCACTTGGGCTCTTCGAGCTCGGGTGACAGGAGATGCCTACTCCGAGGGTGTCGGGTGCTTTAAGTTTACTTAGAGCATCTGACCCGCATTAAAACAGGAGATCGCTTCTTTGTCATATTGGTACTTTGGTATCTCATGGTAAGTTGTCGATCTTCTGAGGTGTAGCTAAGATGTTTACGGCTCGTGAAATGATTGCGGCGATCGTGAATTTGGTCATGCATGTGTGTGCGTGGGGCTGGCGTATCGACCCAATGGAATGAAGCGACAGCAAAATCGTCTGCTTCCTCTCTCTGTGTACGCGTGGTTTGAGAGGATAGCTGTGCTTAAGCTACAGGCTCTGAACCATTGTTACAGATGCTTGGCAAACTCAAAGACGGTGACGTTCGGGTCTTCGGGGATCGCGCGCGCGCTCTTCTTCTCATATCCGATCGCCTTATAGAACTGCTGCGCGACGGTCATCTCCTCGCCAGTCCACAACGAGATTGACTTGTATTCGTTCTCCGTAGCCCAGCGTTCGAGCTCCGCGACCAGCAGGCTGCCGACACCGACCTTGCGGAACTCTCTCTTGACCGACATGCGACACAACTCCCCCTCGTCGTCAGCCTTCTTCTTGAGCGCCACCATGCCCACCACGTCAGGCTTTCCATCGCTATCGCCGCTGATATTCGCAATCGTTGCGACCCAAAAGTTGCCGCCAGGAGTGATATACGTTTCCACGACGTCCGCGAGATCCGACTCGAGACAGCTCGTGATGTACGCGTGCAGCAGCTGCGATTCCTCCAGCGAAGCCAATGGGAAGCCGTCGACGAAGAGCGCACCCACGGCCGCGCGGTCGTCGTCCTGGAACTGGCGAATCGCGATCTCCGGCTGCTGCTGTAGCTCTCTAGTGCGTGCGGAGCTCATCGTGAGAGCTACTGGTGGTGTCGGTGTGCAGACGTGGAGAGATCGACAAATGAGCCACCACACGAAGTACCTGAGAACCTGAACCGTTTAAGCGGATTGCTAATCAAAACATACATTCTGATCTCCGGCTGACCAGCTTTTGTTTCATTTACCTCTATACATAACAATATACAATATCAAACATCTTTTCAGCTACATTTAATAAACATAATAATCAGATATACCTCGTTGCAATTTGATAAAGATAGAAGATGAAATTACAAGACCTTCACTCACGTACTTGATGATCCACTCATCATTCAGCCAGTAAGTCAACAAGTGAATCGCTTGACCACAGCCTTCCTCCTTCATCATTCCTCCTCTTCCTCTGCAATTCGTCCACAGTCATGAGCCCCAGTACCAACGCACACGCCCCACTCGCTGCCGCGGACGTGGCCGCTCTGCACCGGCGTCTACGCATTCGCCAGTACATGGCGGCGGACCACGTGACGGCCGTCACGCTCTTCACCGAGGGCATGCGGTCGTACGCGGGCCATCAGGGCGAGGGCAACTTGCGGTACATCCAGTGGTCGCTTGAGACCGACCTCGCGGACATCCACGGCACGTACATCACACCGGGCGGCAACTTCTGGATCGCTTCACTCGAGAGCGAGACGACGACTGAAGGCAAAGGCGAGGAGGTCATTGGCATGATTGCGTACCAGCCCAAGGCAGAGGGCGACGGCGAGCTGCGCCGGCTGTCGGTCAAGAGCGCGTACCGGCGCTTCGGCATCGGCAAGATCCTCGTGCGCTACTTGGAGCAGTGGGCACACGCGCACGGCTTCAAGACTGTGAGTCTGAACACGGGCACTGTGATGCACGACGCGTGCCTCTTTTACAAGAAGATCGGCTATACGCTCACCAAGACCGAGAACGCGTCCGGATACTACGAGCTCGCGTTCTTCTGCAAGCAGCTGGCGGAGGAGTAGGCGGCAGAAGTGTGAGTCTATAGACTTCATACATAAAGACCAGCCGAGCTGAGCCCTGTAGCTGGGATCGCCGCCGCTCATGAGCGATGGTTTGTTTACCAGGTGGAAAAACGAGTAGTGTCTCTATTACCTCTGTAATACAAATATAATGTATTTAAATATGCTTCAATTTATTTATCTTATCTTATACCTTTTATTACAAAATAAAATTAAATAAAGAAAGAGTACTCATTATGATAGGTTTTCAGCAGGATTCTCATCGTCAGTCATTTTCTCATCCACACCTCTAGACGCACAATGAACGACCACCAGCGACCGCAGCCCGCCGTGTGCATCCGCCAATTCACGTCCGCAGACGCCGCCGTCGTCGCTGAGCTCTTCACTGAGGGCATGTGCTCGTACGAGGCGCATCAGGACGCCTACAACCTCCAGTATATCGCGTCGTGTCTCAGAGCGGACCTTGCGGACGTCCAGGCCGCGTACAACGCCACTGGCGGCAACTTCTGGGTCGCGACATTACGAGCAAACTCGGATAGCAAGGGCGAGGTGGTCGTGGGCATGGTCGGCATTGAGCCCAAGGCTGAGGGTGACGCGGAGCTGCGGCGGCTATCCGTCAAGCGTGGATACCAAGGCTTCGGCATCGGCCGGGTGCTCGTAGACCACGTGGAGCAATGGGCCAAGGCCAACGGCTTCAAGAGCGTGAGCCTCAGCACGGGTACTGTGATGAAGGAGGCGATCGCGTTCTACACCAAGTGCGGCTACCGGATTGCGAGAGAGGAGCTCGAGGCCGAGGGCTACTGGCTCGCGTGCTTTGTCAAGGAACTCCACGGTAGCGAACTAGCGTCATGAGCTACAGAAGAGACCGTGTGGTGCCAAGCAGCTTCTGTCAGATGTCGTAAGACTTGGAATACAAGCATCGATCCAGGTTCCTCTGGCCAACCTTCTATGGTATGGAAATTCACTGGCGCTCGTTGACTTCCATAATCACCCTGACAAGCAAGAGTGAGAGGAACACAGCCGGTGCCGCTGTTGAGCTGATGTGTGTGTGTGTGTGCAACTCCACGACCAGTGAATCCAGTCACTCACTCACTCGACGCGTGTTCGTTCGGCGTCATTCCTGAATTCGGCCAGCCAGCACCAGCAAGACGAGAAAAGACCTATGGCTCCGATTGAGCCCACCACAACAAGCGTTGAGCAACAGCAGGCTGCCGTCCATGCCGACAGCAACTGGCCACGCATCGCGATCCGCGAGTACCGGCCGGCAGATCACGCGCAGGTGGTCGCGCTCTTCCGCGAGGGCATGCTCTTCTACACGCCGGACGCGAGCCATCCACAGCACCAGGTCTGGGTCGACTACGTCGCGGACTCCCTGAAAGCCGACCTGGCCGACATCCCGGGCCACTACATGCGCGGCGACGGCTCCAACTTCTTCGTGGCCACGGCCACAAGCACCACAACCAACGACGGCGATGAACAGGAGGAGATCGTGGGTACGCTCGGCCTGGAGCACAAGTCCGACCACGAGGGCGTGGCCGAGCTGCGCCGAGTCTCGGTCAAGGCGTCGTTCCGGCGCTTCGGCATCGGCCGCCTACTCATGGCACACGTGACGCAGTGGGCCAAGAGCGAGCACAAGTACACGAAGCTTATTCTCGTGAACGCCGCTACGCAGTATCTTGCGCACAAGTTCTACCACTCGCTCGGGTACACGCTCATGAGGACCTCAGTCTTCTGCCATGAGCCCTACTTTGAGCTCACGCACTTTGAGAAGGAGATCTGAGGATACAGTGCTGCTAAAAACTATAGGCGCACCCATACTTTTGCAAACGTGCAGCCAAAAAATAATTTTCTGAAAACAAAGCTCGGCTCAAAGACTGTAATATAAAGCCCAATCATCGCCAAAAAACACCTTTTTGATAACACTATTTTTTGGCTGCACGTTTGCAAAAGTATGGGTGCGCCTATAGTTTTTAGCAGCACTGTATATACAAAGCGAAGGATGACAGTACCTACAGTGTCTTGTGATGCCTCAAGCGGAAGCTCGAGCCGACATACAGGGTCGGCATAGTTGGTAAATTACCCTTCATCATGCAAGTGGTCTCATCATGAAGAGCATGTTCTTGAATCGCTTTGGCCACCACAAGAACGTGGTGATGGATGGACCAACACTCACGTCCCCACTTCACCTAGCATTTCACCAGACAAAGCGAGGGGCCATTTCCAGCTTTGCTTCGTCGACAGCACACAGACTCGGACAGCCATTCTCAAGAACCATCACGCGCATACGCCAGTCAACCATGTCGATACCATCACTAAGCGCCAGCCACGAGCGAGATGTACCAGCAGTGGCTACAGGTAACACGAAGCCACCTGAGCTGCTGCCGAAGATCGCGATCCGCCAGTTCGAGCCCCATGACCTCGACGCCGTGCTCATGCTCTTCAAAGACGGCATGATGATGTATACGCAACATGAGCACCCGCACTACCAGGTCTGGGTGAATTACGTGGCCAACTCGCTCGCAACCGACCTCACAGATATCCCAGGCTTCTATTTGAGCTCAGCGGGTTCGACGTTCTTCGTCGCGACGGCGGTGGATGCCGCCAGTGGTGACTCGGTGGTCGTCGGTACCATCGCGGTTGAGCGCAAGAGCAACAAGCTCGCTGAGCTGCGCAGGGTATCCGTCAAGGCTGAATATCGTCGCGTCGGCCTCGGAAGGCTGCTCATGAGCCATGCGACCCAGTGGGCGAAAGACAAACACAAATACACGAGGTTGACCCTCTCGACCGCTGCGACCCAGTACCTCGCGATCAAGTTCTACGAGTCACTCGGGTACGCGTTCACGAAGACGAGCGTGCTCTGTGAGGACCCGTACTTTGAGCTCACGCACTTTGAGAAAGCGATCTGAGAAACACGTACTTCGACAATTAAGGAGCTAACGTTAGTTATAGAAGTGAGCAATGTGCGTTCGTTTCGAAACTGCCTTCACAATGCAAAACACTCGTACGGCACGATTGCAAAGCGAGATCTAATCCGTTTTCCATCAGAGGCTTCAAGATCCGTGCTGAGCTACAGTTGAAGAGCCACTCTCCTCTCGTGGTCTTGTTGTTGACCCAGAGCCACTCATTCTTCATTTGAGAGTCAGGCAGACAAGCCAGGTGCACCACGGAGCAATGTCTCCCATCGAAGCTCAGACTGCTGCTGCGACCTCCAACCAGGAGACGAATAACCATGAGACCAGCTCGCCACTGCCACCAACCATCTCGATCCGCCAGTTCCGCAATGAGGATCTGACTCAAGTGCTCGTGCTCTTTCGAGACGGCCTTATGTCGTACACACACGAGGACGACCCGCTGTACAAGGTCTGGGTGGACTACGTCGCCAGCTCGCTCAAGAACGACCTAGCAGATATCCTGGGCCACTACGTTGCTCACGGTGGCAATTTCTGGGTCGCGACGGTCCAGCCCAGCGACGCGAAGGACCTCGATATCCGTGAGATCATCGTGGGCACGCTGGCGATCCAACGGCACTCGGTGGACGTGGGCGAGCTACGCCGCGTGTCTGTGCGTGAAGACCACCAGCGCTTCGGCATCGGCCGCCAGCTCTTTCTGCACGCACAGCAGTGGGCGCGAGACGAGCAGAAGCTCAAGACGCTGCGGCTCTCGTGCTCGGTCAAGCAAGTGCAGGCGCACCGGTTCTACGAGGTGCACGGCTTCCAGTACACGCACACGAGTGTCATGTGCGTCGAGCCGCTCTTCGAAAACGTCCATTATCAGAAGCGGTTGTGAGTAGGTAGGTACTGTCGTGGCCTACAATGAATAACAAAGCGATTCAGGGTGCAGCCATCTTGTGAGCCATTCGTCCATACATCCTCGGAGGTCTTGGGATCAGGTGATCCCGAGAGTGCTGGTCTCGTTGAGGTTTGTGAGGTTTGGATGAAGCCAAGGATTGGACGAGGCGAAGCGCAAACGAAGCGATGTCCAGAGGGATGCGCTCGCAGATTGATTTATTATGCTTCCCCCTCTGCTTCTCCCCCAGTTGGCATTTCGCCTCGCTCCAGCACATCCCCTCCGTCCACACGAGTCTTTCGCCCATGGCGCCTAACGAGAACTCCAGTAGCGCCACAACCAGCACAAGTCAGTCGAGCGACGACGCGCCGCGCTTCACCATCCGCCAGTACGAGCCTGAGGACCACGCGCAAGTCGCCACGCTCATCAGCGATGGCTTGCTGCACTACGCGCACGCGGGCGACCCGCTCCACGACTTCTGGGTCGACTACGTGCAGCGATCGCTTGCGTCGGACGTCGCCGACATCTCCGGTCACTACCTGACGCCTGGTTCCACCTTCTTCGTCGTCACCACCACACCAGCCACAAGCCCAGAGGATGGCTCAGTAGCCTCAGCTGAAGATGACCAGAAGAAGGCCTCCCAGCCAACCATTGTCGCCACGATCGCCGTCAAGAAGCAGAGCGACGCCGTCGCTGAGCTCAAGCGCGTGTCTGTAAAGGCCGCGTTCCGGCGCTTTGGCATCGGCCGCATACTGCTGAGTCACGTCTTCGCCTGGGCCAAGAGCCGCGAGTACGAGAAGCTTGTGCTGTCGTGCACGGCGACGCAGTTGCAGGCGATCGCGTTCTACGAGTCGCTCGGGTTTGCGTTCGTCAAGCGCACCGTACGACTCACGGACCCGTTTCTGGAGCTCACACACTTTGAGAAGGACGTCGTGTGATGACCATGAGCTGCTCAATACGAAGCCCGTGGCGTTCAAAGCGCTGCTGCCGTTGTGGATCACTATCAGAAGAACGCGACTGGTGACCACATGCGCGTTCCTTGACTGAAAGGTGATGAGCGAGCTATTTATTTCTGAACCTTTTGTGACTATTCTGATTAATACCCTTTTTCTACAACATAAATCGTTTTAGCTAGAATACAAACTACCAATACTGTTCATTTACCTTCTTATCATGTTCTATATGGATAAAATAGAGGTAAGTAATATCACAGTGTTAACTGCGCATAAAAGAGCCAACTGCTTCCAAAGCGCACTTGCACACACATCCACACTGATGCCATTCTCACAACCGACGTGTCGTCGAATTCCACGCCTTCATTCACGCATTCGCGGCCCCAGACACACGCGCATACGCTCAGCCGCAGCGCGCAAAGACCCATCAAGCAGCAGAGACCCATGGCGCCCATCCAAGACACGCCCGCGGTCGTGACTAGCAGCACATTTGCCGCGCCTGCACCAAGCACCAGCAGACCCGAGATCTCGATCCGGCAGTTCCGCGACGAGGATCTGGCTGTCGTGCGGCAGCTCTTTAGCGACGGCATGATGTACTATGCGGTCGAGAGCCACCCGCAGTACAGCGTCTGGGTGGACTACATCAAGGAGACGCTGGCAACGGACCTCGCGGACGTGCGCGGCCACTACATGGCGAGAAGCGGGGACTTCTGGGTCGCTACGACCACGGACCCGGACACGAGTGAGCCCGTGGCGGTCGGCATCCTGGGTATTAACCCCAAGCCCGAGGGTGTGGGCGAGCTGCGGCGCATGTCCGTCAAGCTCGAGTACCGGCGCTACGGTATTGGCCAGCTGCTGATCGAGCACGTGGAGCGCTGGGCCCGAGAGAACGGCTTCAAGACGCTCACGCTCTCGAACGGCAACATGATGACGCAGGCGCACAACTTCTACTACAAGCTCGGCTACAAGTACACAGTCACGACCGTGCTCTGCCCAGACCCGTTCTACGAGGTCATGCACTTTGAGAAGCACCTATGAGAGCGCGAGTCGTTCGTGTGAAGCTATAGAACCTCCTAGTATTAGAGCGCGTCGGTCGGCAGGTTCTCCCCTCATCTCCATGCGACTAAGAGCAGCGATCGATCCCACACGCATGCGCGCACCATCAATGTATGTACACTACCAGTCGAGCTGCTCTGTTGTGCAGCCCATTGTTCTGATACCGTCGCTCACATGTAGACAAGCTAAAAGTGTCGTTTATAACGAGACAGTTTGCCAGTGATGTGTAGGCCAGAAAAGCCCCAGTAGAGACATGTCGCCGCCGCATATTCGAACTGTCCAGGCTCGGAGTGACCCGTGCAAGATCGATTGCGTGATCACCAAGACGTCGCTTTGTCCTCCGCCACCATTCTTTCACAATTCAATCTGCTCCACCGGACAACAGCAGCACTCACATCACATCACACACAGGCAAGTAGCAGCAATGGCTCCGATTGAGATGACCACAGCAGCAGCATCAGGACCGAAGCCCACGGTGTCAATCCGCCAGTACCGCGTCGAGGACCGCGCGGTCGTCCTGGAGCTCTTCGCGGCCGGCATGCTCTACTATGCCGACTTCTACCCGCAGTTCCGCGAGTTCTGGGCCGACTACGTGGCTGAGAGCTTCGAGGACGACTTGGCCAACATCCACGGCGTGTACATGGCGCCGGGCGGCAACTTCTGGGTGGCCACGATCAACGACGAGGTCGTGGGGATGGTCGGTTTCGAGCTCAAGCCCGAGGGTGCGGGCGAGCTGCGTCGCATGTCCGTCAAGGCGGACGCGCGCCGCTATGGAGTCGGTCGCCTGCTAGTGGCCCACCTCGAGTCCTGGGCCAAGAATCACGGGATCAAGAGTGTCTGGCTCGGCACGGGCGCTGTCATGACCCAGGCACGCAATTTCTACGCGTCCATGGGCTACGAGCAGACCAAGGTCGAGGTCGTGAGCGAGGACCCCTACTTTGAAGCCGTGTTCTTCGCCAAGACACTATGAGGTTATCTGCGTAACGGTATTGAATCAATAGAGAGGCTAAGCTTACACTTCAATTGTGATCCATTCATCCAGAGCGCTCATACGGAGCTGCGATGTGTTGTGGAGAGCCGCGTTCGTCGTGCATTACTATCGCAGGAAGCTGCTAGCTTTCGGGCGTTTTGCTCGCTTGTTCGCTGTGGAAACAGCAAACGTCGCATAGCTCGAGAATGAAGGTGCGAAGGTGAAGCGAAGGAGGCCAATCACTCAGGCTCCTGTACTAATCCACGATCATGCGATGCTACACGCTCACCAGCCAGATGCTTGCGTGATTATGGCATCGGTCATTCCATTCCTCCGCTGCGCTTGCCTCGGCCCTCTTGCTCTCTTCTCCTTCATTCTCGTATTCCCAGGCTCTTGCACACAATACAATAGCTACGAGACAGCATGGCTCTCCTCGAAGCGATCGCCACCATCACACAGCCGCGATCAACCGAAGCATCGCATGACGCTCTTCCGCCTGTGCCTACTGCCACCGCCACCGATGAGGTGCACATCCGTCAGTTCGAGCCGCGCGACCTCAAGGCCGTCGAGGAGCTCTTCGCCTCCGGCATGCTCTACTACGCGGCCTTCTACCCCGACTTCTACTACATCTGGGAAGGTTACGTGAAGGAGAGCATTAACGACGACATCGCCAGGATCGACGAGGTGTACATCAAGCCGGGCGGCAACTTCTTTGTCGCGACGATCGACGGCAAGGTCGTGGGAATGGTGGCGCTCGAGAAGAAGCCTAACGATGAAGGCGAGCTGCGGCGCATGTCCGTGAACGCCGAGTACCGACGCCATGGTCTCGGCCGCAAAATCGTGACGCACTTGGAGACCTGGGCCAAGACGAGCGGCTACAAGCGCGTGTGGCTCTCGACCAGTGCCAACCAGACGAACGCGAGCAAGTTCTACCCATCGATCGGCTACGAGCACTACAAGACCGAGGTCTTCAGCGAAGACCTGTACTTTGAAGTGCTCTACTTTCGCAAGGACCTCTGACGCAATGAGCGGTGATAGACAATCATAAGTGACTCGTAATAGAAAGTGTAACGTTCAAGGTGAAGTTTTGATGCCGTGCGCTTGACCTGCCTGACGTGATCGGATACTGTACGGACGACCTATGTACGTACTACAGTCCGCTACAAGCGCGTGTGGTTTTCCACGGGCTCCGTCATGGCGCATGTGTGCAAGTTCTACCCGTCGATCGGCTACGAGCACTTCAAGATCGAGGGCATTGACGAAGACCCGAACTTTGTTACGCTCTTCTTCGCCAAGGACCTCAGAGCCTACTGATGATGGTGCATCGTGATAGAGAATGTATTGAAGGCGTGCTTTCCAGTGATAATGATCTGATATTGGGGCTTTCCCTACAAAGCTTCATATGCGACTGCTGAGAGAGGATCATGTGAGACTTTGGTTGGTCACGAACTGCTCGTCGTGCTCGTGACGCAGCCCGGCTTCTAGCGATGACCAGACGACTGTAGACGACCTGTCGGTCGTCCCACTATGACGATTGCACATCAAGGCACGAATGTCTGCGGTCAGCAAATGGTCACAAACAACGGACACCAGCGCGAGATTCAAGGCGGTGGTTCATTCTCGAATCGGCGCCACAAGACCTACGAGATCAACAGTCAGCTGCAACAGACAACAGCAATGGACCCAAGCGACAGCAGGTCGGAGCTCGCGAAGCGCATCCAGATCCGCCAGTACGAGCCCAAAGACCAGCAGCACGTCAACGAGCTCTTCGCGACTGGCATGCGCTTCTACGCGGCCAAGCACGACGGATACCAGCACATGTGGGAGAGCTACATTCAGGAGAGCATCCAGGACGACTTGTCCAAGATCCACCAGGTGTACATCGCGCCCGGTGGCAACTTTTGGGTCGCGACCCTCTCGCAAGACACCCCAGAAAAGACTGAGGACGACAAAGTGGTGGCGATGGTCGGACTAGAGGCCAAGCCAGGGCAAGCAGAGGGCGAACTGCGTCGTATGTACGTCAGCGCTGAGGTCCGCCGCTGCGGCCTCGGCAAAGTGCTCGTGGCGCACTTGGAGTCCTGGGCAAAAGCCAACAGGTTTGACAGGGTGACGCTCTCCACAGACGCGTTCATGGCCGAGGCCTGCAAGTTCTACGAGTCCATCGGGTACAAGCATACGAGCACCGAGGTGCTGCGAGAGGAGCCGCGCTACGAGGCGCTGCTCTTTGCCAAGAAGCTGTGATCAAAGTCATGAACAGGTTGTTTGCAGATTTTCCAGCTAGGTATACATTCAAATACAGTCATACCCCCCATTATGTTACATCAAAATTGGCTCATTTTGGTATGTAGTTTCATAGGAAAACGTATTATTAAGATATAAGAATATAAAGGTATTGTGTGAGTTTGGAATGTCAAAGCGAAAAAGAATCTAATTGAGCAGTG
>JAASGT010001113.1:0-11237 GCA_023334315.1 Globisporangium alternatum | reverse complement strand
CTTCTCAGTGATCGAGTAGATCGGCTTCTTGTCTTGGATCGGGTCCATTTCACCCACGAAAATCGGCGCCGTCGTCTCTCGTCGGGAGTCAGTCTGAACTGGAGTCAGGAATCGCAGAATCGTGGCAGTTGCGAACGCCATGAAGACACTCGGGCGATAGGCTGGGTCGTTCTTCACATTCGCTTCAATGCAGCTAAACAAGCGCACTTGGTAGCGGAACATCGTGTCCATGGCGATCCACAAGTTATCCAAAGCGACGTGTCCGTTTTCGACACGAGCCATCCATTCGTCAAACGCTTGCTGCGCGACTTCCTTTGTGACTCCACGAGCGATCGCAGACGGCAGGATGTCCTTCTCAAACACGAGATCAACAAACTCGCGAAGGGCTGGGATCTTCACGATGTCTTGGTTCTTTCGCAGACGTAAGAGTGCCATGAGGTGGATCACCGCCGAGTGCGTGCCATTGAGAACGCACAGCTTGAGCAGAATGTCCTTCTCGAAGTCCGACTTGGATGTGCGAATGTGCACACCACGGTGCGCCGAAAAAGCGGTCGCGTCCAGCACACCGTGGAGATCTTCAATGACAACGGTCTTCGTCGGCCAAGACTCAGTCAGCGGCACCAAGTGGTTGCCAGCGCGGTGCGTCGTGAGGCGATCCACCATCGTGTTGTGGAAGTGCACTTTCGAGCTCAAGTAGTTGAGAAACGCGGTCATATCCGCTGGCTTTCCGTTCCAGTCGGACTCCAACACGAAACTGGTTGTTACAAGCACACAGGCGCACAGTTAGTAAGACATCCAGATGTGTGGACACGGAATCGTAGCATGATCGCAATGCACTTACCGCTTGATGGCATCTCCGTTGTTTGGCACGTTGTCAGTGTTGATGATCGAAAGAACGTTGCCTGCACAGGAAAGAGAAACAAATGGGTCAGCACTCGCTACAAAATCAACGGCAAGGCAAGCAACAACACATACCTGGGATCGTCTGGAACGTTTGCAGAAGGAACTCGCCGAGGTCTTTGATCACCTGGCTGTTCTTCGCAATGCCGCTGTCCGTTACGGCAAAGCCAATGTATCGCAGGTTCGGGAGCTTTGCCGGCAGCTCGAGGAACGCACTGCGTCCAGCAGCGGTGCCAAGCGAGCCGACACCGTCGAGCTGCACTGTCGTGGTCGTCACGGAGCCGTCGGTCTCGTACGTGTCGACCTCGTACTTGCCCTGGGCGCTGGCGCAGGCGTCGGCAAAGTCGGTGCCGCGAGGCTGCGCGAGCACGACGCCGCTGCCAATCGAGCGCAGCACTGGCACGAGCACGCATCGCTGCACAAATGATCGATCACACAGCAAAAGAGATTGCGAGATGTAAATGTGAGTATGAGCACAATGCGAGCGTGCAAAATGATACCCAAGAACGACACAATAGCAGGATTCGTACCACAAAGCGGCCGCTGCCGATGCAGACGGCGGTGGTGGAGCTGGGGAAGGCGGTTGCGGTTAGTGGCGCGAACATGGCGACTTCTTCTCTTCTGCTGCTTGGGCTGGTTGGTTCCTTGGGCTTCGGAGGAAATTGCGGAATGAGCGGCGGTCTCAGTCCGCATGCTCGCCACGCTCGTTCCAAGGTCAACGGCTGAAGTGCGTCACAGTACTAGTTGTATCCGCAAAAGTAATCATGAATCTCAGCTGATGTTCTATTTGTAGCGAAATTCTTTCTGACAGATACTTTAGACGGGGAAATTGTGTGTAGAGACGGACATGGGTCATCCATTTGCTGATCTTTCATGATCTTCTCGACACTCAGACGGCAGACAAGCGGCGGCGGGAGCACCAAGCGAGGCGAGCGTGAGCGATGGACTGGCGGCGACTGCAGCTCGACCAGCACAGTGCAGTGGCGCTGCGGCAGCCGATGTGGCTATCGAGGCGCACCGCCAGTCAGCTTGTGATGGGTGCAGCCGGCACCACATGACGCGCGCAGGCGAATCGGTTCGTTGAGGCAGTGGTGTCGTGACGACGGGGGCCTCGCTAATCTACTTGCGTTGAGGCGCTGCTGTAGTCACTGGGGATGCGGGGCGAACACGGGCTTTACACCAGCAAGGAACGCTCGGGAAAGTGAGTCGTTCGATCTGCCCTACCAGCTACAGCGCTTACTGCAAGCGCGTCGATGTAAAGCGCGGCGTAGTGGAGTTGCAGCCCACCATCAAGTGAGTGTTCAGCGAACGCTGAATAGGCGATGCAGCCGCAGGTATGAGGCCGTTTCAACGTCGTCACTGGAGATCCTGTGAATGCGTTTGTGTCCAGAAGTTACTGATGGCGAGGGCAGCATCAATGGAGAGTCGCTCCCGCTCGAGCACTGTGCAAGTATGGTCACTGCTTTTGACGCACCTCTTCTCATCACTGATTATCGCTATTGTTGTGTCTGTGTCAATGGCAGTGAACGTTTACCTAGCGTCATCGAGAGTGAGCGCGAAAGACACGACCAACTAAGGACTTTGGGCTCTTGCAGCCATAATCATGAGCCTTTTGATTCGCTCATTGTGGTTACCACACCATCATCGCCAGCTTGGTGGCGTTGCGTGCGACACGGGGTGCCGCAGCTGAAGCAACAAGCTGAAGTTTTGTGCCACGGTCTATCTCGGGCTCATGAAGAAGTTGACGTGCATACGGCCAGTCGTCTCCTGTCGGTGTCCGAGAGCACCAGCGTTCTCACTCAGTGTCGCGCAGAGCAATCAGTGATTTTGGTGTAGCGTTGAGCGAGTCGCCTCGCATGCGTATGCGTGGAGACACGGCAGCATCAACAATGATCGTGAAGAGCACGTACTGTACGATTGTCCCTACGCATGAGCAACAAGGGGCAAGCGGTATCTCGTTTGGCACAGAGATCTCCACGTTCAGAGGTGTGGTGATCGAGGAAAGTTGCCCATTGGCCCGCGTACCGTATTCACGGCGACGCGACAGCAGCATGCGCATGGGAAAACCCACGCGATTGCACATTTTGACCTCGAGTACCCCTTCGTGCGCGTCGAACCGGAATCGTCCTGTTCGTCCAGACATTCGTGCGCTTGCTTCATGGTGCTGCTCTTGCAGCGTAGTAGTAAGCTGGCGAAACAAGAAACAAAAGAGAGGATCTCAAAGGCACATGCACATACGTATTGGTGCTGACGTCAGGCGTCCGCATGACAAAGGCATGGATCCCAATGATGGGTCAACAGCAGGCATCATGTACACGCGTGTAAGGTGTTTGCTTTTGTGGAGAGAGTTGGAAAGCCTCGTGCTCGCTGAGCTGTTGACAAGTTTGACACAGGCAAGTGACGGTTCAACAAGCCTCGACCTGGAAGCTTGAAGTGATGAGAGGACCTTGTGATGTGCATGTTGCTCCATTCTAGTAGCTTTCTCAAATGAATCAAGTGGGCTTTTGAGTCTTTATATTGACATATTCTGTATTGGTGCATATAATTAGAAAATGCAATTATGGAGGAATGTCATGGGCTTGTAGCTGGGTCAGCTGGGGACAGAGTTGGCGTGGCGTCCCTCAAATCCAGCCCTGTTAAAACCTTTGTTTATTGATGTCCAGATGGATTCAAGAACAGAAATGTTAATACTAGTATTATATATAACCTGTAGAATATAGTACCCTTCTACATCTGTTCGACTAAGCTGGATTGAAAATAGAAGAATCCAAGATCGCCTCTCACTTCTCAGGGTGCATAAAAGGAGCTTTGCAGCATGCAAAGTTCAGTTCAAACGCAACATCATTGGCTACAAATCGGTTCTAGTTTTCGCAACATTCTATGATTGGTCAAAACCCTGTAAAATGGAGAAGCGTGCAACGTGCAAGAGACGCTGCGACGGCGATTTTCGAGGAGCATCCCCTTTATCGAGCTCAGATGGACTGTGTGTGAGTAAGGGCGGCAGACGGGCCTGCTGCTGCTCGTGAAGAGGGCGGATGGCCTGTGGAGCGCTCTCCTGCGCATCATCCGAGTCGAGTCGGCGAAGAAGAAGAACTCGAGCGAGGCCGCCATCGGTCACAACGAGAAAGAAAAAGAAGCAGACGCGAAGAAGAAGAAGAAGAGAAGGCGCTTGCCGCGTAGACTGTGCGCGCGCATTAGTAGCGACTGTGTGTGTGTGTGTGTGAGGCCGACTGCTCGATCGACCGCGTAATTCCCTTCACCCGCCCGCACGCCACAGAGCTCCTTGTCTTATACGCGCCGTGCAGGTCGCGTGGTGAGTTTCTGTCGCTCGTGTGCTACGTACGTACATATGCGCTACTCCTGGTTTCTGCGTGTTGTAGCTGGCTGCATGTCGACGTGGTGGGGTTGTCCATGGACGCTCGCTGATTGACACGCTGTTCTTCTTTTTTTCTTGTTCACGCGGATAGCAGCCTCGACTATTGTCGTGACGCCTGACGTAGAGTAGCGACAGCAGATTTAATGGAGAACGTATTGAACGGCGGTGTCCACCAGACCGAGGTGTCGAATGCGTCCAATTCGTCGATGAACTCCTCGTCGATGGCGAACGGCGGGTACACAGAAGGCAAGCTGCCGCTCCCGGACGACTTCTTCAAAGTGCCGAGCCTGAGCGCGAAGGAGAGCAAGTACCTCGTGGGGCTCGCCAAGCGCGCGTGCAAGGAGGTCGTGTACTACTCGCGCAAGACGGACGGTCCTATGAAGTGGGTGCACCTGTCGTCCGAGGACGGCATCGAGCTGTGCCAGGGCATCGACGAGTCCGCGTCGTCGGACACACGCTCGCTCATCTACTTGCGCGGCGCGACCAAGATCTACGCGACGATCGACGAGATCGCGGACTTTTTCCGGCTCGACACGCCCGAGAAGCTCGGTGGCTTTGCGCAAACGGTCGGGAAGGACATTATGGACCAGAAGACGCTCCACACGCTCGCGACGCCCACACCGGAGAACCCAAAGCACTACGTGGGTGCCAAGTGGACAGCGATCGAGTCGCCCAGCAAACTCGCGCGCAACCGCGACTTTTGCTACTTGGAGTGCCACGACGAGTTCATCGACACAAATTCGAAGAAGCGCGGCTGGGTGCGCAGCGTGCACTCGATCCGACTGCCATTCTGCCCGCGGCTCGACCGCTCACATGGCCTCGTACGCGGCAGCTTGTACCGCTCGGGCTTCATCTTCATCGAGTCGAGCGAGAAGGGTTGCGTGGACGCGATCCACACGCTGCACATGGACGTGAAGGGCAACAGCCCGAACTGGATCAAGGTGCTCGCGATGAAGCGCCGCATCAAGAATATCGCGCAGGTGAACAAATACTTCCAGCTGCATCGACTCACGCAGGGCAAGCTGCTGGGCGACCTCGAGCTGCCTGCGAAGGCCGGCGTCGTGCGCTGCCAGGTCTGCGAGAGCAAGTTTGGGCTCTTCAACCGCAAGTGGCGCTGTCGCAAGTGCGGTAAAGTGATCTGCACGAGCTGTGGGCATACCTACATCATTGACTACGCCGGAGCTGGTCCCAAGAAAGTGCGCGTGTGCATGGGCTGCTCCGAGGCCGTGGTGTTCGGCAAGTTTGACGACGGACCGCCCGGTGTCCGCGACGGAACGGATGCCAAGCAAATCAAGCAGATCAAGCAGATCAACGACGCGGACTTCAAGCCGATCTACGACCCGTCGCCCATGTCTGGGGACGACGACTCGGGCGACAGCCGCCACTTCTCTGTCGAGGAGCACGACTTCTACCTCGAGAACGAGGATCAGCGAGGCATTGCGGATATGATGGAGGCCAAGCGCATGCAGCTGGAGTTTGAGAACCACATGAAGCACTCGTCTGGTCCTGTGAAGAAGCAGCAGAATGAGAGGACAGAGGAGAGCCTGTCGGGTGTCACTTTACCTGCAGACTCGCCGCCGTCTCCGTGGGATCCAGAGGATGGCGATGTCTATGAGGACACCCTTGACGATGACGACGAGCTCGGGCTCCCACGCAGCAAGAGCGAGCAGCAGCAGAGACTGTACGAAGAGCTATTTCGGCAGCAGCAGATGAAATACGAACAGCAGAAGGAGCTCCGCACAGCGACGCAGATGATCTCCCACCAGCAGCCGAATCGTGCCATCGCACGCACGTCGTCGCAGCGCCGGTCGTCGAAGGAAGAAGAGAGATACCGACTGCTGAATGGCTCGCTGCTGGACCAGCATGACCCGTTCTACCAGCGTCTGCGTCACATAGAGCACCAGAGTGCTGGTAGCAGTGGCACCGATCATCAGCACAAGGACTCGCTGGAATCGATCCGGATCAGCTCGGACTGGGGCTACGACTACATCCCGCCGACCGAGTTGCTGCACAATACCTATGGCAGCGGTGGCTCCCACCTCTCGGGCAACTCGTATTTATCTGCCAATGGTACAATGGGGGCTCCAGTGCGAAGATCGGATTTATCAGTGGAGGGCTCCAGAACCAGTTTTGTCCGCGAACACTCGCTCGAGAGCTCATCGAGCGTCCACCACCCGCAGCATGCGAGTCGATCTTCGTTCGCGTCGTCCACACAGGACGACTACGCCCACCATCCCCACCATTACGATGACGATCACCGCAGGCTCTCGGCGGAGTATGCGGCCCAGCAGCACTCGTTTCACGGCGCAGCAGGCTCGCCTCTAGTCACTGGTAACGGAGGCGCCTTGCGTCGAAAGAGCAGTGGCGAGAGGGAGAAGCAGCAGTACTTTGACACTGGCGCCTACAGAAGAGAGCAGTCGCAGCGTTACAACGATATGCCTGATGACAGCAACAGTGTCGGCCGTGACAGTACGTACGAGTCGCCAATGCCGAGCTTTCATAGACGCAACGGTGTGGCGAGCAGCGAGTCGCCGTCGACCAGGTATTCTCCTCAAATGGCCCCAGTGCATCGAAGCATGAGTGGGCTCGATTCTGAGATGCAGCGCCGTTACCAGAGTCGGACGGAGATGAGCGATCGCGACGAGCTCGCACATTACATGGCGCTCTCGGCGATGAAGCTGTTTGAGATGGAGAGAGGTTCAGACCTTCAAGTGCCCGACGATGTTCGCCAAGCCGCGCTCAGCAAGATGATGGCAGTGTACGCCAGCGAAATCGAACGCAACAGTGGGGCTGGGATGATGGATCGACGAGCGTACAATGCGCAGGCGCGATACGGTTCGACGCCTCAGACGTCGCTGCGTCGAAGTGTCAGTGAAGCCCGGCGTGAGCCGTTCCGTCAAGAGGCGCATCGACTGCCCAGCGAGATGGCGGCAGGTGGAGCTCGATACGAACGAAGTCCATTGATGCCGCTAGAGCGTTCGGAGAGCTACGAGCTTGGGTATCTGCAGCACAAGAGTTCACCAGCGACGCTCCAAACGCGCAACAGCTCTAGGTATCAGGACGTCCGCGACTTGTCGGAAATGTCCTTGAGCGCCTTCCAGGATTATCAGATCCACTCGGAAGGAGCGACTCCCGGCCGTTCGAAATCGATCGAGAAGTCAGTCGTAAACTCGGGTCTTCGCCGGAATGACAGCTTCATGGGCCGACCAACAGCTCAGCAGGTGGCTGCGCTCCGTGGATCGCTCAGTGGCTCTCTTCAAAGCCTCCAACTGGACGACATGACTCGACCTGACTTGCGATCGCGGCTATCGGGGACGACACAAGGCAGTGTGACCAGCAGCGACACTCGCCAGTCGTTGTCACGCCAGAACTCGATCTACGAAGACGCCGAGTCCGACACTTTCAGCGAGCTGGACTTTGTCGAGCTGCCGCACCTCATGCGCAAGGACTACGTGCCGCCTCCAACACCGGGCTCCGACGACCGGAAAAGCGGAGACAATCGCTTCCCAACTTCATTCACGGACGTGCATCAGTGGCAGCAGAAAGAGATGCCGTCGCCACTGGACATGGGCCACATGACGAGAGACTCGATCTACCACGAAGGTGTGGAGCGCCGCCTGAGTGAGCTGAACCCTGACGAGCACATTTTCCACCACGACGAGTTTTCTAGACATAGCAACGATCTTCGTGACTCGTTGTCGATCGCATCAAGTCCGACTCGCCAGAGTGGCAACCTTGTGACGGAGATGCCCGCGTCGTCTGCGTTCGCTCCGGAGTACAGTCTCGGCAGCAGCAAGAAAGCGCGAGCGGACTCGAACTCGTCCAGCTCGTACTCGTCGGACGAACCAGACTACGTGACAGAAGAGGTGATCGATCTTCCTGCAGCACGTTCGCAAATGTCGCTCTCGGAACTCGAGCGGTACCGCGCGTCGCTGGCAGAGCTCATGTCCGACTACAGCAGCGACCTCCAGTCGCCAACGGACGAGTCCGTGGGCGACCACGTGTCGTTCAGCAGCGGGTTTTACAACCCTCGTGCCCAGCCAGAGGTCGAGCCAGAATTCCACCGACACAATGACCACGCTCGGCGCCAGAGTGGGGAGGATGATGAGGATGCGGTGATCAAGCCGACGAATCGCTCGGTGGACGGCATGCTCCGAGAGATGTACATTTAGATCTATGCGAAAGACATTGGGGTGTTGTCGTGTGTTGTCGTGTGTGGTTTAGGAATTAGAGTAGTAGGTAGGGTGAAAAAGTAAGTACGAGTGAACGAATGAAGATGAATGGACAAGAAGAAGAGCGGAGGAGAATCGAAATTTGAAAAAACTGTTCGTAAGTTCAGGACAAACTGAGCTGAAATCTGATTTTCGTCAAGCTCTCACAGAAAAAGGGAGCCATTTCGCTAGTCGCTCTCTAGGGATTTGGTCATTCTCCACGACACAGAGCTCTCGCACTGAAGCTTAGGCTGCGTTTGGCAAAAACGCTGTTTCGGAATGGCATTCTCACTCAAATCGTGAACGCTCTCTCTCTCTCTCTGGCATTTCTGAAAAGCAGCATTTTGATGTGTTTGACAGTGTCAGGACAGACCATATGGGCAGACAAAGCCTGTTGAAAATGATAGTAACATAGTAATCTATTATACAGGGTTATGCAATGCAAGAGAAGCTCGTTGATCATCTACTGTCTCTCTGCTAGTTGAAGAACTGCAGCACGAATTCCTCCTTTGTCTCGCTATCAAGAACATTAAACCTCTCAACAGCACTCGGGTTTGCGGCCAAATGAGTTGCAAAGCGAAGGCGATTGGTACTGTTGTGGTTACTCCATACATTACGATAAACTCTTCAATCGCAAGCTGTACTTCGAGTCTTGCGCTGTGCGACCTGCTTCTGGCCATCCACCAGGTTCTGCAGTGTGTATGCGATCCTGTCCCCGGTAGTTTTCTGGCGTTTGTTTGGGGGTGACGGGCTAATTTCCTTGGCTCGAATGCCTAGAACTTGGCTGTGGTTGCTGAGATTGGGGGTTGGCTGCTCGCTCACATCGCCATCACTTGCACTCCCAGACTCGCGCGGTACCAATAAAACGGTTTTGGAATTTAAACCCGTTTTATTGGTACCCGCACGCGAGTCTAGACTCTCATATACACATATTTTGTGTAGATTACAATACAGACGCGCGGGTTCCATTAAGTGTTTATATAGCTGCAGGGTTTTTTTTACCATGTTATCACAAATTATTAAATATGAATAGATCATTGATGCGAGGGAACAAAGGTGCCGCTTCTGGCTTCAGATCCAAATGCGCTCCTTGCATTATAACAATTCAAGCGCACGTAAATATCCGCATTTTGCGATAAGCAGACAAGAGAGAGTGAGGAAGGAAGATGTTCCAGCCCCTGCGCGCGTCGACCTTCGACGCAGAGACCCGCGCCGTGTGCATTGGCAGCGGCCGCTTCGTGGTACGTTTGTGCGCGTGTGTTTACTGCGTACAGAGCGCACGGAGCGATGGTGGAACGAAGCATTTGTGTGAAATTTCCTTCCTGTGACTGTCTGTGTGCCGTTGTTACAGCGTGCCGTGCTTGTGCCCGTGCTGAGTGCCAACGGCACCAAAGTAGTGATCGCACAGACCCGTGGACACGACTTTGTGGATGCGTGCACGAAAGCGAGTGGGTCGTACGAAGTGGACGTGTTCCGTCAGGACGGGTCCAAGCAGACGGACGTCGTCCACGTTGAAGGTTTGTTTTACTGTCGCCACACCTCAAATTATCAGGAATCGCGGTTGTTTAACGCAATGCGGTGTACGTGTATGCAGCGGTCGGCTCTCTGGGTAATACCGAGGGGCGTGCGGAGTTCATGGAGCTCCCGTCCAAGTTGCCAGCGCTGAAATACATTGGCTTTGCGGTCACTGACACTGGCGTTGCCAAGGACACCCAAGCGATCAAAGACCTCGCGGAGTTTCTCTACAGATGCTTTCAGGCGATTCCAGGTATCCAGCACAGGTTTAGTCCTGCGTTTGCATTCTCCGATCTGGAACTGACCAGAAATTTGTCGATTGCCGTGCGTGCTTTTGTGTTTTCTAGACAATGTTGTCTCCGTTATCAACACGGACAACGTCCCAAACAACGGCGATGCGATTAAGCGGTACGTGAGATACAGTAATAGCACCACCCGCAAGAATGGCACCAGATTTGATTGTTTTTTGTATCCTCGCTAGCTTTGTTGTGGAGGCGAACTGGGATGGAAAACCAGCTGACCAAGCGGCGTTTGTGCACTACTTGGATGCTAAAGTGCACTTCCACAACACGATGGTGGACAGACTTACTACTCACCGTCCAGACAACACCGTGGTCCCACTGACTGAGCCTTGTCCGTACAAGGCGCTGGTGATCGAAGACCTCCATGCGGTGCTGGACGCATCGACATTCACAGCTCAACCTGGCGTGCACATTCGCAGTTCCAGAGCAGAGCTCGAGAAGGACCACTTGCTGAAGCTGAGCATCGCAAACGCTGTCCACACGGCGATGGTGTATCTCATGGCTCTGATCCGCATCAAGGACACCAAAAAGTGTCTGGATCACCCAATCATCCGCGAGTACCTGGATTTGCTCTTTGCCAAAGACATCGTCCCGTCGCTTCTCGCTCGCGGTATCGCGAAAGAGGTTGCGCAACAGACGTACGACGAGTGGATGGCACGTGTCGAGCACGGCTTCTTCAGTCTTGACACGTTCTGGGTCGCCCAGAATGCCATGTTCAAGTACGGCGTTCGTTTGTTCAACACGGTTGCTGCAAACGTCACAAGCGATCCGAAGTACCAGCCAAGCGTATTTATGGCGTTCGCAACTGCCACGATTCTGCGATTCCTGACTCCAGTTCAGACTGACTCCCGACGAGAGACGACGGCGCCGATTTTCGTGGGTGAAATGGACCCGATCCAAGACAAGAAGCCGATCTACTCGATCACTGAGAAG
>JAASGT010001112.1:0-11245 GCA_023334315.1 Globisporangium alternatum | reverse complement strand
TAATGCGTATGATTTTTCAACAAACCAACAAAGTGATCTTTTGCCAATCCGAGTTATGCGTGCTGTTGCTTTAGAATTTGTAAATGATCTACCGCATCTCCACTCAGGAATCACTCGAGACGAGCAGCGTTTTTGATGGAGCAGGTCCACTGTCTGTGTATGCATCGAAAGTCAGTCGACTCGGCACTTTGCGTCACGGAACTGACGGCATCGCTGCGTTCATCTCGAAAAACATCTAGTAATGTGATCGTCTTCTAGTAGAGAGCGAGCGGCTTCGCGTGAATGGAGTGATAGTGACGAGAAACAAGCGCATGGACGGAGTTGGGGGCTTCTGAGTGGGGTTTTCATGGAAAACGATCCGTTGGGCGTCATTTGTGACGGATAGCCTACCATCCACCGCATTGTGTGATAGCCTATCTGTCACAAACAAACCACTCAGAACAATTGTGACATCTCACTGCTAGCTTTTGTCAGATATTTCAGAAAAACGATGTTTATAAATGTGAGCGATCACTAGAATAGTGGGGTTGAATAACCATACTTTTCCGTCACAAAAACGAGAAATATATCGTTCAATTCGTATACACAAGACTCCTCAATTATGCACCGCTGCTTTGCTCGGTTGTGTGGTGCCGCATTTTTGACGAAGAAGAAATCCGGAGAAACATGGCGACGTCCCCGAAGGTGCGCGCTCGCAGTCTGCTCTCCTGTAGCTTCTCTTCTCTGTTGTGTGTACATGCGTGCGTGTCTGTCTCATAAGATCTGCATATGCTTCGTCTGTCTGCAGAAAGCTGCTGCGCCATCGCTGGGAAGCGTGGATGCGGAGCTCACGGTACGCGCCATCGACCAAACATACGAATGAACCCGCCACCGCAAGGACCGCAATGCACTCACACTTACCAATCACTCTTTATGTATCGAACACTGGCATCATGTTGCAGAACGTGCTGGAGCGCTTGAGCCAAGTGGAGAAGAAAGTTGCGGCGAAGGGACAGCAGGTCGACGGTCCCGTCGGCGGCGTCGAGCTCCGCGACTACCAGCTCCAGGTGCTCGCGCGTCTGCGCCAGATCCGCGGTACGTCCATGCATCTGTTGCTACTATTGCTGTTGTCGATACTGCTGCTGGCGCTTGGTGATAACGCTGTTGCTGTGAACTGATCGTGTATATATGTGGACTGCCGTAGACACCATGAACCAGGAGGGCTCGTCCGTGGAGCAGCTGCGAAAGGAGCGCGACGAGGCGCGCACCGAGGCCGAGGCGCTTAAGAAGCAGGTCGCGAAGCTCAACTACCGCATGCACCACCTGAAGCAGCACGTGAGCGTCGACACGACCAAGTAACTCGAACGACACGGAGGAGTGCCTCTTGTATTTTTCTACTAAACACGCTGTTGTGCTCGATTGTGCTGCTGTTGTTGTTGGTGCACTTTGACGCGTGTTCTTCTGCGTTGCGAGTGGAAGAAGAGCTGGATCTGTACCTTGAGCCAGCCCCTGTTGTTTCCATGGAGCCGCATGGACACAGCTGTACGAGCTCGTGCTTGGCGTGCACCATTTCCGGGAAGAATGGCACACAACCCATTATAATGCATACTGACGCTCGGTATCTCTTTCCATAGCAAAATACAGTCAAGAATGACGATCTTTTACTGCACACACCCGATAAAGTACGTAGCAACAGTTGAACAGGCCAAAATCACACGCCATTGTGAGAAAGCGCAACACAGGCACACACAAGGAGCGACGAGCAACGAGATGGCGAGCGAGAGCGGCAGCAGCGCGCTCTTCCGCGCCAAGGACGCGTCGCCGCCTCCGTCCCCGCAGTCACTGCTCGGCGCCTCGGCCGCGGCAGACGCCATCTGCGGCAGCTCTATCAGCGGCGTGGATGCGGCCAGGGACGAGAACGCGGAAGAAGACGGCGGCGACGAGTTGCGCGCGACGGATCGCAAGAAGCGCGAGGCGCGCGTGCTCTCGCAGCTGCTACTGCTGTTCTGTGCCAAGCGCTCCGACGCGTCGCTTGCGGATGGTGCGACCCACGAGACGCTCTTCACAACGAGCATTGGTGAGAACGAGGAGCAGGACGAGGATTTAAAGGCTGTTGCGGATCAGATGCAGACGACGACAAATGCAAAGACAACGACCGACAGCGCGCGCGAGTACGCAGTGGTGCAGCAGTTCCTGGAGATGCCGCGCGTATCGCAGAAGAAAATTGTGCAGTCGCTCTTCGTGCTACAGCCGAGTCTGCTCGACAACTTTGCACCGGTGTTGCAGTTTTTCATCCGCATTGTCATCGAAGCGCATTCCGACTCCCACCTGCAGCATCTCATAGGATCCGACACGGCAGCCAGTGAACAGCAAATCCAAACACAAGATGAAGACTATCCGAATGCGAATGCGACCAGAAGGATACCGGATCTGCACTGTGCATGGGCTCGCAACGGGCGCGTGAACTGCATCGAGTTGGAGCAAAGTGACGCGAGTGGAGCAGACGCCTCGTCGTCTGCATCCAGTAGAAACGCGTCCGACACGACCACGACGTTTCGCTTCCCTCCAGATTTCCACGCGTGCCTTGTGAACAAATACGGGAGCGTGAAGCGCAGCAAGTGCGAGGAAGTCTGGCACGGAGACCACATGGCGTATCGCTGCCGCACGTGCGGCCTCTCGGACTCGAGCTGCATGTGCTTGGGTTGCTTTGACCCAGATGACCACGAAGGCCACGACTACCGTGTGTATCGGTGCTCTTCTGGCGGATGTTGCGACTGTGGAGACCCGCTTGCGTGGAAACCGGAAGGGTTCTGCAAGAAACATAGCGCTGCCGCAAACGTCGACACGAGTGCGAGAAAGAGCTCATCGGATTTGGATATGGGGAAACTAGAAGAAGAGGTGGTGACGCTGCTCATTCGGAGGACGATCGGCTTTTGCGTGAACGTGCTGCGTGAGGTCTACTTATTCTGCCTGCGTCCTGGAGGCGCTTACGACAGCGACCCGTTCTACCCTATGCGCAGTCTGCCAAAGACTGGCCGAAGGCGCAACAGTTTCCCAGAGATCATCCAAGTGTACTTGGATCGGGTGCAGCAAGCGCTTGCGTGGCTACAGATGCTCGCGACGAGCTGTGTGCAGTACCGTGACATCATTTCCGAGATCTTCTTCGAGCCACTCCCAGCGGACTTCCATCTGGATCCACCCGCGCAATCGCAGCAATCTGTGTACGCCTCAGAAGAAAAAGCTCGCGCCAGTTTGGGGAATGCTCAGCAGAGTGTAGGCGACGCCGCGGTACCTCGACATGGTGCCGATGAAAGAGGAGTTGCTGGTGCTCCAGTTGTGCAGGACGGATCGAATCTGCTGATCCTGGATGTGTTCCTGAAAGCCGGCATCCTGCTTCCTGTTGAGACGTGCGACGTGCTCGGCGTGCTGTACTTGAAGCTGCTGTTTGATCACTCGTTCAAGCAGAAGTACACGTGCCACTTTGTCGAGTGGTATCCGTACTTCATCGACCTCTTCCTGAAGGCGAGTGAGGAGAACAACGAAGAAGGCATGCGGAATCTATCGAGGTTCATCGATCGACTGTTCTGTCAGCTCTTCCACAGCACCGCGCAACTACAAGAGCTGGAGCGAGTCTTCTCCTCGACACACAGTCATCGGCGTCGCCAGCGTCAGCGCTCGCCATTGAGTTCCGGTCACTCTTCGTGCATCGAGTGGCTGATGCTGTTTCTGCTTGAGAAGCTGAACGGGCTGTTCAAGAGTGCTGCGCGCGTCGAGACGTTGCAAGTGAAGAGGCGAACGACAAAGAACGACGACGCGGAGGACTCGACCACGTTGCAGTACGTCGTTGATTGTGGGCGAAACGTGTTCAAGAAGCGCATCTACGCTCGCATCTGTTCAGATTTGCGCACTTTGCTCGTCCACCCGCAAGTTGCTGCGGACGCCGTGCTGAACTCGTTCCGCAGTGTCGACGGGGATCTTCTGCTGGACGCGCATTCGGTCTACGGCGAACTGATCGAGACGTTCAAACTGCTGCAGCAGATGGATCTTCAGAAGCGCCACGTGAGCCAGCACATCGAGTACGAGTCACAGAACTGGACGTTTGCGTTCGTGGTGGACTATGAAGTGAATCTGTTGCTGAACGCGTTTCTCTCTGGGATTCCGTTCTGCTTCCCAAGCGGCAACCTTGGGTCCAAAGAAGACGGCAGTACCAATAGCTTACTTGGTCGCTTCGACCTCGCAAAGGCGCTTCTGAAGCCTGTCCGAGAGGCTGTACTGTCGTGGACGCACCAAAGCGGCTGTCCAGAGTGGACTCCGAGCGAAGCGTTTGCTTCTGCAACCGAGGCAAAAAAGTTGCAGCAGCTCATGGACTTCTACCAAGGTGCACCAACAGTGTCTCGTCAGGATCCAGTGAAAAAGAGCTTTCACTTGCCACTTCACCACATGTACGCGTCGCTGGTCCACGCTCTCTGCATGGCAACTCGACCTCAAGGTGCGCTGGAATGGAAGAGCCTCCTTGGCTTTGGAGTGAACGAAAACGCAGTCTTTACTACCGAGAACAAAGATTCACTACATGGCCTTGAGTTCGCTTTGAGCCTCGTCGAGTATCCACTGCGAGTCTGCTTTTTCACGCGCGAGGTGAAAGCTGGGCTCTGGGTGCGCAATGGGAACGCAATGTGGCAGCAGCTGGTCCACTACTACTCCAAGCACTGGCGTTTCTACGGAGTCCACTCAGACTTGTATCTGTGCCAAATCGGAGCGCTAGTCGCTCCACGAGGATGCTTCACGCGCGTGTTCCTGCGTCATTTTCCGTTCGATCTCCGCGAGTCGGTCGTGTTCAGACTGGCAAACAGTGAAAGCGAAAGCATGAAAGAAGATCAAGCGAGCACTGAGGTTCGACATGAGCTCGACGTCGCCGAAGAGATGCTGCGTCTTCTGGTCCAGATCCTTCTCTCTCCTGTCAAGATGTCGACATCAATAGCGCCAGTAGAGAGCTTCACGTACTTGCTGGAGCGAGAGATGATGCACTGGCTCAGCTTAGGGCCGTTCTCACGGAGTGAGGTGATCGCGCGCGTGGATATGAAACTGGTCGAGCAAGTCAAGCAGCTACCTGAGCATCCGTGGAATGAATTGGAAGAGGAGGAGATCCTTACACAAGTGCTGGAAACTGTCGGAATGTACGAAGAGCCCTCTGGATCATCAGCAGCGATGGGAGGTAGCGGAGGAAGTTTGCTGAACTTTGGACTGAAGATGAGCGGCACGTGGAAGCTGAAGCCCGAGCTTTGGACCAAAGTCTCTGCGTACTTCGAGTGCTTCACACCGTCGGAAGCCCAACAGTGTGAGCAGAACCTGCGCAATCACGTTCAGAACCAGTCTCGTTCGTCAGCTCGTCCAGCGTCGGAAACAACAGCTTTGACCGTTCCAGTGCTGCCAGGTTTGCATCACAAAGCACTGGGGATTCACAGCGTGTTGGCAGAGAAGATATTCAGCTCGAGTGACTTGATTGGTGCGTTGTTCGTCGTTCTGCTGAACTGGAGGCGACAAGCGAAAGCGATTAGTAGCAGTGGCGAAGGCGGAAAGACGACAAGCGAGAATCTGTTGCTCGCGGTCCTGCAGTGCGTCTTCGTTGGCGTTCAGCTGCTGGCAGCACCCGACGCTGCCGAGAGTGATGTAATTGGCGCACACAATGAACGTGTCAAGGATGGTGAGAGTTTAGTCGTCGGTGCCACAATCTCCGATGTCGCAGCGTATTTCGCGGCCGACCTGTCGTTCGTCACTAACCTCTGTGCAGTCATTCCAGTCGGCGATAACGAGCAAACCACTTTCCTATTTCTCCTGATGGAGTTCGCAGCCGACGACGCCTCACTGGAGGATGCAAAGGCGCTAGCGCAGCAGATTCTTCGAGTCATTGATGAGAAGTCTGGCGTGTGTCGCTTGGAGATTGAAAAGAAACGAGCAACGGGACCTGCTGCAGCTGATAAAGCCGACTCGAGCGACGATGACGGCCGCTCTCATGATGCAAGCGCCGGTGATGATCGAGGACGTGCGGCAAAGGAGATGATGCGGAAACGACAGCAAATGATCCTGGAGAAAATGCGTTCGAAGCAGATGCAGTTTTTGTCATCAAACATTGACTCAAAGGACAACGAGGGTGCAAAAGAAGGCGAGCTGATAGCTGTCGACTCACATGGCAGAGGCGACGACGACAGCGACGAGTTTGATGAGCAGGACGACGTTGACGATGAAGAAGAAGACGAGTGGGGGTTCCCCACCGGTCAGATCGATGTGCAGCTGTATCTCGACCACGTTTCGTCTGCAATCGCGCTGAGCTGTGAAAAGCAGAAAAAGATTTACGACCGTCGGCGTAAACAACGACGTGGCTCAAGAAATAGCTCGAGCTCAAGCAGCAACCTGTTCAACAACACGCATGACCGAATCAGCGAGAGTTTCATTGACGAAGAGAACGAAGCAGAGGAATGCGGGCTTTGCCGGATGCCGTGTGAGCGCTACGGCTCGCCGTCGTCGTTCGGCTTCGTGGGGATCGTTCTCCCAACGATGATCCCGCACAAGATGAGACAGATGCACAACCTCTCAACGCCTCCACTGCCGTCGGTCCGGGTCATGAACTCTCAGTCAAAGGAGAGTACTTTGACACTGAGTGATGCAAGCATCTGGAGTTGCGGCCATCCTCTCCACCACGAGTGCCTGAAATCGTACTTGGCGTCGCTCTGGAAGCAGAAACGTCCGACGGATGTCATGAATGGGGAAGACCGGCTTCTCAGCGAACGGGACGTTGAATTCCAGTGCCCGATTTGCCGCCGTTTGTCGAATTGCTTGGTTCCAAGCGTCCCCCAGATCGATTCACGCGATCTACTTGGTCGCCAGAGGTCCTCGCGTCTGTCAGATTCGTTTGCTGAGGAGGAAGAAGAGACGAAAGACGCCGACGTGAGTGAGAACCTGGTGTTTGTCAAGTGGCTCCACTCGCAGATGAGTTTTCAGGACGATCGCCCGCAGGTGAAGCGACGGAAATCGCGAACCCTGTCGTACTTGCGGTCGCGGCTGAATTCAAGTGCAGCTGAGAGAGACCGCCTGAGCGCGGTGGAGCGGAATCTGGACAGGTTTTACCACGATGTCACGCTTCGCTGCCTGCGCGCCGCCATGCAGCTGCCGCTTCTGATGACCGAATCGATCCAAGAAGAAGGGCAGATTGACACGGAGATCCAGAATGTGGTATGCGCCTTGGACGTGCAGCTACCAGCGTGGCAGCTTTTTCTCCACTGCCTTGAAGTGCAAGTGGACCTGATCGAACAGGAGAGAGAGCTGCTCTACACGGATCCACTGGACAAGCAGCGGATGCAGTCGTTGCGGTACCTCGCTGACGTGACAGTCGCTGCGTCCGCGTTGTCAATTGAGAATGCGCTGTCGTGGACTGTGATCGACGCGCCGTATGAAGCAAAGTTTGACGTCGTGGTGGGCAAACTGAACGGCATTCTCTTTGGTCACCAAGTGCTGTTCGAAGAAGACGACGGCGGCATTCATGGTGGAAGACTGTTTGGGTCTGAGAACGAACAGTCGTTTGGCAACAAGGGAGATTTTCGCGCGGTGCTGCCGATCCTGTGCCACCCCAACCTGTTCTCGTTCTTCGTCATGCGAATGGTGTGGCGACAAGGATCGCAGACGACATCTCCGCATGTAGCAGTCGAAGAGCTGGTGTCGGAGGCGTTCTTCCTCTCGCGCGTGCTAGTGACAGCGCAAGTGCTGCAGTCTCTGTGCTGCATTCAGATGCGCACAGGCACTGACGGTAAAGAGGACGCAGGGCTTTCCGACCAGCATTCGCCAGCTTTCGACGACGACGACGAAGAGAAGCTCCCGCCGTTTGGAGGCTTTGAGCGTGTGCAGTCGCTGAAAGATGCGTTCCATTGGGTGTCGCAGCTGCTCTCTCGTTGTAGGCTGCGCGGCAGCCGACAACAGTCCAAGAACAGCCCAGCAGCGGTGAAGAAGGACCCCAAGTGGCGGAGTGACATGGAAGAGGAAGTGAGTGCAATGTGTTTGCCTCTGGTGAAGCGAATGGTGCTGCTCATGGATGTGCTGCTGCCGTCGAGCTCTTCGCAGCATACCCAGAGCCAAGCTTCCGGACTAGCAGCAGCAGACGACGACGTGTGTGCGGTATGTGACGGCATTTTCTCCAGCGACCCGCTCCAGTCCTCCGAATTCAAGCGATCCACCGGTTACGAAAAGACTCAGGAGCTGGAGAAGTACCTGCGACGACTGCACTTGCCTCCACTACGTCTCTTCTTCCAGGCGCAGATGTTTGCCTCGGACCAGCGCGGGCTGTGCGAGCTCTGGGGTGCGCAGCTCGAAGCGAAGACTGCAGTGTTGCGGCAACAAGTTCAGCAACACACCCAGCAGAAGCAGCATGTCGAATGGTCGTCTTCACCACTTGTGAAGTCGCGCCGCGTGAATCTGTTCGCCTCGATTTCCAAGCTGAACGCGCCTGGCTTGACTCTGCAGGAGCCATCTTCTAGACCTCGTCTGCTCATGAGCCTCCCGCGGATCTACATGAACCTCTTCATCATGTACAACGACAAGCCGCGCGGACTGTGCCAGCAGTGCAAGCAGCTTCCGCAGCACCCAGCGATCTGTCTGTTCTGTGGCGTCGTGCTCTGCTGCTTCTCTCCGTGCTGCGAGTCGGCGCGGGGCAACATCGGCGAGTGCTCTCAGCATGCGCAGACCTGCGGCCTCGGTTTTGGCGCGTTCATGCTGCTGCGCGCGTGCACCGTGATCCTGTTCCTGGGCAACGAGCGCCGCTGCGTGTGGGGCAGTGTGTACGTGGACAAGAATGGCGAAGAGGACCCGTACCTGCGCCGCGGCAAGACGCTGTACCTGGACGCGAGCCGGCTGCTGGCACTGGAGAGCTTATTGGTCTCGCACGGCTTCTCGCAGAACACGGCGATCCTCGCCAACACGTCGAGAAGGGACGGGCGGCGGTATTAGAAGGAAGAGAAGAGGGAGTGAAGCGAGTTGCACGTGAAGAGAGATCACGAGGGCGTGTACAATAAACCAGCATTTGTAAAGATAGCCGAAGCCAACAAGAAGATACGAACAATGAACATCGCAGTGGATTCGAAAGTGCATTCAGTGCCCACAGCGGACAAGAAGACACTCGATGGAGAGGCGGGCGGGCGTACAGCAATCGCGGAAGCTTTCAAACCACCGATATGGAGATTTCCGTTGCTCGAGAATGGCGAAGTGCCAAGGCGTGAACTCTTTTGCTTTGGAGTACTGACATTAACAATGCCTGCCGCGAGCAACGCTTAGGTACGTCGTGCATGTCTGAATCGCAGTTATCATGATGCAAAGAGATTTTCGTACTGCATTTGTATCATCCAGGTCTCACGCAAACGCTTTCTTTCTTGCCCACGTGAGGCCCAAGAAACAAGAGTCGAATTGGGTTGGAAAGCCTACACAATGCAGTTCAAGTGTTACAAGGAGACCCTTGAGAAGTGTACTATCGAATCAGATGCAGACTCGTTGAGACCTCCGAGATCGACGAATCTCGCAATTCACAGTTTTGAATGACAATTCAGCGCTGATCTGGTCGCTCAATTTCGAAACGGTAGCGCTTCCACCTGGTCGACTCGTTTGAACACATGCTATTTCTCCCAAGATCTCAATGAAAACCCCTGGCGACCACCTTTTTGCCTTCTACTAAAGTTCTCTGGCGCCGTAGGTGGGGGCACTCGCCCCCTAAATAATTCCCTGGAGTTCTGAAGGTGTGCCTCATATTTCATCAGCCCTCTTTTGAAACATGACCCTATGCATGGTGCTTCCGCTGGATCACGGCGCGTGCATACACACCTCACGCACCGGCGTTCCTTTTGGCGCTTGCAAGTAGGTGTTCGTCCTTGGTGTGTCCTCTCGACCGATGCGACTTTTGGGTAGAGAAAAACCGGACAGCCCACCTGAATCTAAGCAAGCTGAGACCTCTGAATGCCCATTCGAGCGCTAGATCTGATCGCTCATTTTGAGCGCAACACATCCACCTGGTCTGTCGTCATTTTGCGCTTTTTGAGAATTCGCTGCCCGGGCTCAAGCGAGCTCAATGAAAACACACACACACCTCGGTGATTGACGACCGTCTCCCTTTTGACTTGAGTCTTTGGCAGCTCACATGGCACCGGGCGATCCATCAACTCGAGATCGAGTTTAGAAAGAACAACGCGTTGCTGGGTGAAGCTCTGCACACATTCTCCCACTTCCCGTTAAAATACTGCAACACGAGTACCTCTGGAAGTTCACGCACTCGCTAGCTCCTTCCTCGGCTACTCTAGTATTGTGTGTACGCAACGATTGATCCACGTAGCGCGACCTCCTTCGATACAACTTACTTTGGTGTGTGGAAACAGGAAAGGTCGCCTTTCGGTCGACGGTCTTCATGTACACTTACTTATGTGTATAATCCCTTTTTTCATTTTGTACAAATGCTTGTGGAAATTCATGTACAGTGCACGCCAATAAAACGTGAAAATGGTGACTTCTGTGGATATATTGGCCAATAACACGATTCAGGAAAGAAAAAGGCCTCGTTTTATAGCCAATCACGAAAGCAGTCTCATTCAACTGCTTTCGGCGAAAAAACGCACTTTTGACTGAGCTATGTCAGAAAGCTGGTTTGACAGGCACCGGTAAAATATGAAAATCTATATGACTGCCGGGAAAATTTGAGCCACCCGTTCGGATTGCTGTTTCAGAGGATGGAAGGTGTTTTTATGATCACCGCGTTTTATACTATCTATTTGGTCTTTTTCGCGGTCGGGGGTATCATGGGGGCGTCGGAGCTGTCGCCGGAGGAACGGAAGTCCATTTTGTCCTCCACGACGCCGGTTTGACGTTCTCGGCGATATCTAACGCGGCAAAACGCTCCATCGGTGTGTGCCACAAGGTTATCAAGGCGCGCGGCCAACCAGCGAAGCAATCGCGATGCGGAAGGCCGAAGAAAGTGACGGAGCGGGTGAAGCGGTCGATCGTTCGTGCAATGTCTGAGGAGGGCGCCAGCGCTAAGAGCGTCAAGCACGCATTGGGAGTCGACGTGAGTGTGTAAACGGTACAGCGCGTGTGCCAGGACGTGCCGTGGCTGAAGTTCAAGAAGGTCAGGGCTAGACCGGAGCTGCTGCCTCGCCACCGGACCGCGCGCAGGAAGTGGACTGACGATCACGAAGCCAAGACGACCGCGGATTGGTCCAAGGTGCTGTTCAGCGACGAGAAGAGG
>JAASGT010001111.1:0-11248 GCA_023334315.1 Globisporangium alternatum | reverse complement strand
CCACTTCGACGACCGAGTGCGGTCCGGACATGGCTGGACGCCGCCTCAATGGCAAGAAGAGCGACTGCAAGACGACCAAGAGTGACGCTCCGAGCTCCAGCACCACCCCAGACGCGAAGAGCGATGCGGCTGCTCCCGCGCTGGTTGACTCAGCTTCAGTCGCGATCACTGACACGCCAGTCACCCCAGCTGCGAGTGGCGACAAAGCGCCATCGCCAACAATCGACGAGCAGCTACAGCGCCCCGAGTACGAGCGCCACGCAGAGGGACGGCAAGAAGAAGAACCTACGCCGTCAGTAGATGATTCAACAAACATCACGTCGACCAAAGAAGACGAGAGGATCACAACAAAGAGAAGAAGGCGACCGCAACCACTGTCTGTCGTGAGCTTCAACCGCAGTTTAAGTCCGCCTCGTGTCCTCTAAAGTGTATTAGTGTGCTCGGAAGTAACGTTATGCAATGGTAGTATATGTTTTGAGTTTGATATCGGGAAGTCGATGCGCACCAGTATAATAAATAGCACGATGCAGTGCCTTTAGACTTTAGTTGTAAGGAGCATCCGTTCTAGAGTGCTCATGCTTCTCGTTGCTCCGCGAGTGGCGGCACACGTGAAATGACAGCTGAGTCGATATCGCTAATGTACTCGATGTGACGAGCTGGTTCAAAACGAACACCAGCACTACGATCGTGTCGCAGTCAAGACGTAAATTCTCGGTGCGGGAGGGACAGTTCGTGCTTCTTGTGTGGACACCGAAGGCCTTTGAACTTCGAGCCCAGCTTCTTGCGTCTGCTATTGCGTCTTTACCGAGCGTCTGGCCGCGGCTGAGAGTCTCCGCAACATGGCTTCACCTTCCACCTCCACGAATTACCACAGTGGAGCCACGCCCGTTGCTACCGCACATGCGGCTACGCTGCAATCAACCGACAGAAAACAGACGCAGAAGCGAAAGTGAGATGAGCTCCAGAGCAGCAAGGAACTGAATACCCGCCAGGGTTCACACGGCCCGAGCGAGAGGATAAACGCAAGCACGTCCGTCGCTGCAACGCCGCAGCTGTCATGAGAAGACTTCATTCCTCAGCTCGTCGACTTTGACTCGAGTCATCAACGACCCGGTACCGAGCGGAAGGCAGCCGCGGCGGCCGCAGGAGTGGCGTGTGCGTGTCATCTATCTTTTATCTACCAATGCGTACGGACTAGCACTAGAAATGGTGAGGCAGTCGAAGTGTCAGCTTCGTACTAGTAGCTGTCTGAGTGTGTGTTTGTAAGAGAGACAATCAGACCATCGTAAGGCGACCATTCTCTCATGAATCAATCCCTCTGGCATTTCTACCGCTGATTTCGTGAAGGCGGATGGATTGGAGGAACCAAATCACGCACTTCCGTTCGTTTGTGAGAAGCCAATTCAAATTCATGCCTTCTTGTTTAGGCGGTCGGGTGGTGGTTATCTTTAAGTAAAAAAGTAGTAGTGGAAGAGAAGGTGAGGAAAGAAAGCGCGCCAGACACACTCTACACTCACAAGCTAAAGACGAGCGTCGTGAACTTCTCGTGGTCGAGCGTCTTGCCGTCGTCCCGGAGCACCTTGTCCAAATTCTTCTTCGTGAAATCGATCATGACGCCATCGAACTGCTCCTCGATCTTCTCGAGCGTCAGGTTCTCGGCCGTGAGGATGTCGAACGCCACGAGCACGTCTTCCTTCGTCGAGCCGCTCTGGAGCTGCTCGGCGCAAAAGCCTGAGAACTCGTCGAACGAGATCTCGTCATTGTCGTCCTCGTCGATCTTGTCAAAGTAGTCGTGGCAGTCGTCCTCGCTCAGGCTCAGGCCCAGGCCCTTGCACGCCATGATGAATTCGTCACGCGCCAGCACGCCGTCGTTGTCAAGGTCAAAGTGGTCAAACACCTCGCGGATCTCCTTGATCTGCTGCGGCGTCAGGCTGCCGAGCTTGCTCAGCGCAATCTCCTTCTCGAGTGACTTCACCTTGTCGCGCACGGCGTTCTCGAGCGACTGGAACTGAGCGCGCAGGCCATGGATCGTGTCGGTCGTGAACGGGTTCGAGTACACGCGGAGCTGCTCGAGCTGCTCACTGATCTTCTCGAGCTGCTCCATATCTTCCGTGAGCGGACCGAGATTCAGTTTCTCCTGCATGACCACCGCCGCCGTCGCCGCGGCTGTCTTCTCCGCTGCTTCACCATTCTCCTCCGAAGTCTCTGCTGCTGCCACGGTCTCTTCTTCGTCGGATGACTCTTCAATCACGATGCCAGTGTTCGAGCGGAAGAGCTTCTGACGGAGCTTCACCATCGACGAGAACTGGTCGGCCAAGGTCCCCTCGACCGTGTTGATTAACTGCGTGCTGCGCGCGCAGCGCTCCTTGATGCGAGCCGAGAGGTCGGCGAACTGCTTGCAGACCTCGTCGCGCTTCTCGACGTTGTTCATCTCGCTCTCAAAGTATCCGCGCTTCTCCTCCAGCGAGTCAAGCAGCTTCTGCACGCGCGTGTTGACCTTTTCGATCAAGGCAACGTCGCTTGTACGCCCAGCCTGCACCAGAATATCCTTCTTCTGAATCAGCTTTTCGTTCTCGCTCACGACGGCCTCCTGGACCTTTGGCACCAAGACGCGCTCAAACTGTTCCTGTGCAGCGAGGATGCCGCTCTTCGACACGTCTTCAAGGTTCGTCGCGGCTTCGATCTCCTCGTCCATCTCTTCGATCACGTACTTGAGGTTGCGCATGAGGAGCTTGCAGTCCTTGACGACGGCATCGACCTCCAGCTGCGCTTGCACAGCCTTCTCCAGGCGCGTCTTCGTGTCTTCGAAGCGGCTCTCGACCGTCGCCACGAAGCTCTTCATGGCCTCCACGCGCTCCAGAGTGGACGTCGTCTCCGAGTGGCCCGACGAGAGCCCCTCGGCGTGCTCCACCACAGTGGCGAGCAGCTGCTTGTAGCGAGGCAGCTCGATCTCCTGGATGAACCCGATGCTCTCGAGCTTCTCCTCGGCGTCGGTCGTGTTCGTCGCCAAGAGCCCTTCCTCGAACAACGGCGAAGACTCCTTGTCCTTCGCCCAGGACTCGACCTTCTCGAGCTCCTTGACAACCTTTGTGAGGAAGATCTCGGTCTTCTGGAACCCCTCCAGGTTCTCACGCAGACGCAGCTCGAACTCCGTCTCGTACGCATCCAGGCGCGTCTTGACCTCCTGTAGCTTCTCCACTGGTGGGTCCAGCACGGGGATGTCGCGGCCGTTGTTCTTGCAACTGGCAATCCATCGGCCGGCGCACCCTTCCACGGCAACGTACTCGGCCTCGCGCGGCGGCTTTTCGTTCTTCTTATATTCCAAGTGGTTCGCGAGCGCCTCCTTGATGTCGAGGATGCGGCGAGGCTGGCTGAGCGTCTGGAAGCGATCCGCCTGGTGGGTCATCCACTCGAGTAGGTCCGAGGCCACGCGCGCGTACTCGGCCGCGAGGTCCTGGTGGCGCTGCGCAATGTTCACGGCCTTGGAGATCGTCGTCAAGGCCTTCTTCTTCTGCACGCCAGAGGCAAACTCCTTGAAGAGCAGCGACACATACGTGGTGATACTCTTCTCGTCCGGCTTGGCCTGGCCCGCGACGTCCGCGACTTCGAGGAGCTGCGGGATCTTGAACTTCTCGAGCGCCGTGTCGAATGCGAGCTTGACGTTATCAACGGCATTCGCCGGGTTGAGCTTCTCAAAGTCGATCAGGCTCGGGTAGAAGCGGTGGATGAGCGCGCAGAACGCCATGCCGTCCGACCAGCTGCTCGAGAAGTTCTTCACGTCCACGGTCGGGTAGTCTGCGAGCGAGCGATTGATCCAGAGCAGGAGACCATCCTTTCCAGACACACCTTCGACGTCGATCTCGGCGACCGTGAACGACTTGATGAGCGTCCACATGAGCCCAAGCACGAGTTTGTTGTTGCCGTCGAGGATGTCAGACGAGCCGATGTTCGTCACGTTCACGTTCTTCTTTTGCAGGAACGCGAGTGCAAAGTTGAGGTTCTCCATCTTCTGGATGCGCATGCGCGGCTTCTTGTTGAATTTCTGTTGTTGTCGTAGGCGTAATAGAAGAGCAACAGTATGAGGATGAGCGACACGTTGCTCGTATTCTTCTTCTCCATGTTACCATGATCGCAATAGCACAAGAGAACGTACCCGGCACACTTTCTCACGGCAGATGATCTGCAGCAGCGAGATCAAGCGGATGCCGTCCTTCAGGTCTTCATACAGGTCGTCGATCTGCATGCGCTTGCGCGACAGGTACGTGTTCGCCCACTACACCACCACCACCACCACAACAACAGCGTTAGCAACAAACACACGTTCGCATCGTAGCTCTCCATTTCCACCCAAAAAGAGCTCCTGGATCTGCGCGGCGAAACGTACGCGCGTGAACGTAATCTTCTGCACGTCGACCCATTCTTCCGAGTAGCCCGCCATCGCTGCTGTCTGCTGTCACGTGAGTGTCTGCTAGTGTGCTGTCTGCGGAGAGAGAAGAGTGCGAATAAGTCGCAGAGGAGAGAGAACTGCCGCGTGGATCGTCCAGTCGCTGCCTGCTTTCTTCTTCGGTCTTGCCTTTCTTTATGACTGGGAGATCGCAACAAGCGCGGAGCCGCTGGCGCAAGTGAGACAATCACTCTGGACTTCAAACGGATAGATCTCTATGTTATACCTCTTTATATGAGCAACTTGACATATTCACTCCTTTGTGTGGCTTCAGTGGGTGCGCTTTACTATGTTAAGGTTAGTGTTGTGCAACCAATGTCTAGCCTTCTTATAATATAAGAAGGAGTAGACATTTTTTATTGCGATTGCTGTTTGAAAGGCAAAAACGGTCGGTCGAAGCTAAATTATTGGTCGGTCGGTATTTTCTAAAATTACCCTTGCATAATGAGTTACTATGCTTTAATGTATCAGCTTTAGCAGGGTATGTATTGTAGCATTCATATAAATATTACTCAGAGGATCTTAGGGTACATATAGGGAGTTCATTATAAATCATTGGAGGTAAAGTTGCCGCTCCGTTGTGACCGCTGTCAAAGCGCGTCAAATGGCAGCCGAAAGAGTCAGTGGTAAGCGAACGAAAAGGAGGAGTGCAGTGGTTATGTGGCCCTTGTCTGGTTGTTGTGGGTTCGTCCGCGTCTGCGTGCTTGAGCTTGAGCTTGAGCTTTCGTATAGCCGATCGAAATCGAGAAGCCACGATGATGACGAGTGTGTCGCTAACAGATTTACTGGCCCGATACGATGGCTCAGCGGATTTTGAGCATATGAAGATCATCGTCGCCAGGAGACTAAGTACATAGAAAAGGCAGGAGACTTTCGCGAGTTTGGATTTGTGGCTGCTCACGAACTGGAGACTTTCACTTGGTGAAGAAACAGAAAGAGGTGGGTCGCAAGCTATAGAAAGCGGTGTGACTCACAGCTCTCTCTCTTTTTCTCTGCACCGCATCCGCTTGTTTAATACCAATGCGCACACAAGAGACTGTGGAGTAGGTTGGGCTCTAGCACGCGCTGGTATTATTACGCCGCGAAGAAGAAGGCGGAGAATGTGAAGATTGTGTTTCTATGTATTTTGTGACAATATTCATGTGCAAGTCGCTCCTTTCGTTTTCGTGCGACATTCAGACAACATAATCAAGGCGCCCACAAAGATTCAAGGTGAGAGCGCACAGTACTTTGCGCACTCTATTAAATACGCACTTCACAAGATGTACACTGGACGACCACGAAGGGAAGCATGGAAACTTGCGCAGGCGCGACAGCTTATCAAGGGGCTTGACGGCGGCGGAACTGGAGCACTTTGATGATGCTCTTGGCAGCGAGAGGTAGTCCTTCACGACCAGCGCCTGGTTCGTGAACGTGTTGATCATGGCCTTGTTTGGCTTGGTGTTCTTGAGGATGTGGTCCACCATCACCGGTAACCGCACGGTATTGAAGTTATTAGTCGCCAGGAACGACGCGATGTGGTACTGTGCGCAGGCAAGCAATTCAAGACAAGACAGCACAAGCTTCGGTTAAAGTCCAGAGATTGCATTTGGTACGAAAGAGAAGCTCAGCATGAAAGATTTACGGCTGTCATCCCGGCGGTGTCGTTGTTTCAGTGGCCGAATGGTACCGCCATGTCACTAAACCAGCAGAAGCATCACGAGACACAATACGTTAGGCTCTTGTGGTCACGTCGCTAGATGACGACCAAGCTGCGAGGACGTACGTCTCCATGCCGAACCAGTTGACGTCCTTGATGTTGATGGGCACTTCGGTGCCGTTCGCGGACACAGCGACAATGCGGCCTTTCTTGCTCAGGTAATTGAGTAGCGCGCACTTTGACGCCGTGTACTTGGTCGGGTTCCCGATCACGCCGCCGTCTCCATTGCCGCCGCGGATTGACTTGCGGTAGAACTTCCAGAGGTTGTACTGCTGGATGCGCGCGCACACGGATACGTAGTGACTGCGCCCGCAGACCGCGATCGTGAGCGTCGTGAGCAGTAGGACGACGCCGATTATCCATGCGCGCGTCCAGACCTGGTGGACATTATTTGTGCGATGAGTCCTGTCCATGTAGACAACATTGTGAACGGATGAATGGCAGACGAACTCACCTTCCGCCTGCCGTTGTACTTGACTGTGTGGAATGGATGCTCCATGCTCTGTCGGGGCGTGGTGATGTAGATGTCGCGGTGGCCCACGATGCCCTTGATGAAGAAGTCGCGGCCGTTGTCGATCTTCAGGACCGGAGTGTGTGGGTCATGGAACGCCATGTCCGTGTCTGTGTGATGAGGTTGTGCCTGTGGAGAGGATTTGAGAATGACAACGCTTCTTAGTGCGCTCTTCTCATGCTCACTGCAAACTCAAGGGTGTCAACCCATATTCCTTTCAAAGAGTGAGGTGGTTGGTGGAGGTGATGGATCAAGTGCAATAGCCTCGCGTCAGCATTGCGTACGGACGGACGTGGAACATCCATGGATGGATCATTATAATGAAAACCAACAGCTTGAGGTCATTAAGAAGTAAACCTGGAAGCTTGAGGCAGATTTCAGTATCAATTTTCATTTGGGCATTCGTCGCCATGAGCAACGACATCAGATCGGCGGTGCCTTGTTTGGTTGGCTCGCTCACATCAGACTTGCTCAAGAGTTCACGAACGATCCGCCGACTTCTTCGATTTTGCATGAGCCCAAGAGCGACTGACTGGTGATGCAGACATTCAGATGTTGCGAAATGTCAAGCCATCTGGGAGGCAGCATGATGCTGGTAGCTCTGGGTCCCATTGTTGTGTGACTGGGAATGCTCTGTTTTGCTGGTAGATTATTGGCAGTGGACGGAGAGCACCTTACGCGTGCTGCGCCATAACGACGTCGCCAAAGCTTCTCCGTCTCGGTGCCATGTTCGGAGAAGCTGATACGCTGATTGCTCCATCGTAACTGCAGTTATATACAACGAGCACCTGTCTCCGTACTCGCCATCCTCTGGTGGTCCTCGCTCGCCTTATGAGCTGAACAACTGGAGTTCGACCAAGTGTCAGCATTCAAAACCTTTCCTAATTTACTAACCAATTTAAAAATAAATTAGAATCGAGCTAGATATCTCTACTTTGCAATTCCACCTGCATATTTATTGAACACAACTGCTTCGGTTACAACTGAACCGGTCCGGTTTGGGACCGCACTCCTTGTTGCGCGCTGCTTTCACGCCTCACATGTGCACGTGAAAAAAAATCAATACGACGCACGAGAAAGATGCTGCGCTCGACCACCCGCCGCGCGCCGCCTGCGCTGCGTCGCGCGCTGTCGACGGCCGGCGGCAAACCCCCGAGCCCAACTGGTGCGCCTGCGGCCCCTGATGCGGTCGCTGCCGCTGCGAAGAAGAGCTCGATCGGCTCTTCGACGCTGTCCGCGACTGCTTCGCCATCATCGTCCACATCTGCAACGCCATCGTCGGGCGGCTCGCTTCTGCCAAAGCTGCTGCTGCTCGGCGTGCTCACGGCACCCGCGGGCGTCGCTGTGTACGTGAAACAGAACCCGACGTGGAACCCGGAGGTGCTGCGCGGCAACGAGAACTGGATCCAGTTCCGCGAGTTGGCGCTCGGTGGCAAGGAGAAGGCTGCGGCTGTGACTGCTGAGAACAAGCCCAAGCCTGCCGCTCCAATTGCCAAGACCCCGGTGGCGTCAGCGAAGGCCCCTGAGGAGTTCAGCCAGGTGATCACGAAGGGCCAGAAGGCAACCGCTGCGGCCAAGAAGGAGGCCGCCGCCGCTGCTGCTACTGCGCCTGTTACTGCTGCTCCTGCGAAGAAGACCGAAGTCGCCGCGCCTGTTGCTGTCGAGCCAAAGACCAAGAAGACGTCGAGCACCACCGAGTTGCTCGCGCAAAAGGTCGAGAAGAAGAAGGACGAGGTGGTCAAGGCGGTCGTGAAGACCGAGCAGGAGGCCGAGAAGGCTGGCGGCGAAGTGGTCAAGGCCGTGGTCAAGGCCGAGCAGAAGATCGTAAAGAAGGGCGAAGAGGCAGCCAAGAAGGTCATTGCGGCCGAGCAGGACGCCGTCAAGAAGGTTACGGCGGTTGTTGCGGACGCCAAGCACGCGATCGAAAAGACGATCGACGAGTCCACGCTCAAGGCCCGCGAGGAGATCGACAAGCTCGCCACTGAGGCCAGCACTGCGAACCTGAGCCGCACGGTCGAGAAGAAGGTCCAAGCAACCACGGTGCGTACTCTTTTAGTGATTCGTGACATCGTATGCTGTTGTTATGGAGGATGCTGATTGTACTTTGTGTTGTGGTGGGTGGGTTGTTATGATCGTGCAGAAGGAGATCCTCGACACGCTGCGAGCGGACTCGAACGCGGCTGCGGACGACGTCGACAAGAACTACCTGAACGGCATCCACGTACGTTTTCTTCCCACAAAGAGTTCATAGAGGGGGTATTGCTTGGTATTGTACTGATCAGTATGTTTCTTATACGCACAGGAACTGGACGCGAACGCGCTCGTGATCCGCGTTGCGCAGCTCGCGACCGAGATGAAACACCGCTCCAAGTGGGAAGCGGCGCGTCTGCTCGAAGCGCTGCGCGTCATGGAAGAGAACGCCCAGAAGAAGGTACGTAGTGTGAATATGGCACCCGTTTAAAAAGTTCTAAGCTGTGTGGCTCACCTGGCAATTTTTGAACTATCTGTCTAGAGCGCGGAGGTGCTTCGCCGCCAGGAGGAGCTGCACAAAGAGCTCGTGGCGAAGGAGTTGCGTCTGCAGGAAGAGATCCTGACGCGCAAGACCCGTGACGAGACCGAAAAGCTCAAGAAGAGCTACGCCCAAGACCTCGCGCGCAACGTGAACGCCGAGCGCGCGGCGATCCTGAACAAGCTCCAGGAGACGTTCACGCGCGAGAAGAAGATCATTGAGGACCGCTACGCGCAGCAGCTGCGCTCGAAGTCTAAGGAGCTGCAGGATATCCTGGCCAAGGAGCGCAAGCAGCGTGTTTCGGTACGCAGTTGATATAATTGATTTGTGGTGACTATGGCGTGGTATCTAATGAATTATCCTGTGAATTCTCATCGTGTGTGTAGGAACTGGAGAACTACCGTGCACAACTGCGTGCGCTGAACACAGTGCTCGAAAACTCGTCGACGTACGAAGCGTTCAGCCACCAGGTTCACAAGGTCTCGGTTGCTGCATTGGCGCTGTCGGACCGCATCGAAGCGGCTGCACCTCTTCGTGCTGAGGTGCGTCAATGGACGCTCACGTTTCTCTGATATCATGTTGTCTTGTTGAATATTTGACTCACTCAATATTGATCTTCATTTTGACGTCCCAACCAGATTCGTGCTCTCCGTGACGCCGCCCGCAGTGACGAGTTCATTGAAGTGGCGATCAAGTCGCTTCCACAGAGCGTCATTGAGGAGGGTGCCCCATCCGTGAGCCAGCTGCAAGAGCGCTTCAACGTGGTCAAGAAGGTCGCACACCGCGCTGCGCTCGCGCCAGAGAACAGCGGCCTCGTCGGCCAGCTCTTTGGCACGGGGCTGTCGTTCCTGATCATTCCACCAGGTGGCCCTATTGAGGGAAACGACACGGACGCCGTCTTCTCGCGCGCCGACTACGCGCTCAAGGCCGGCGACATCGAGAGCGCAGTGAACGAAATGAAGGCGCTTTCGGGCGTCCCTGCGCAAGTGTCCAAGTACGTTTCTTGTCATCCTATTGACTTGACCTGTTTCCATTCTCTGGACCACACAGGTTTGACTGACTGGGTTTGTCTGTTGTCATTCGTTACCAGGGACTGGATCTCGGCCGCGGAATCTCGACTCGCCGTGGAGCAAACGGCCAAGGTCGTGAAGGCCCACGCCGCGCTCCTTGCCGCGAGCTGCTCCTAGACACCAATGCTACAAGAATCAAGCGAAGCAACAGCAGTCGAAATCGGTTGTGAAATGCGACTTTGAGGACTGCTACTACTACTACGTATTGTGATAGGGAGAGCGCCGCGACGAGAGATTAAAATTGGGAATCGTGACAGTGCGCTGAAGAACCACGATATCCAGTCTGGTGTCGTCTTCTGCTGACCTCTGGTGGTTCTTGCTCTTGACCATTTGGCTGCTTCAGGTCGCAACGGCAGAGCTAGCAAGACTGATGCCAGCAGACAGCTACAATAAGGTACGGGGATTTTGAACGATTCGAGAGCTTCGCACCACGACAAGGCTCCATGGAACACAAAGAACGAGGGTAGCTGTATTTTACCGCTTCTTGCAAACGCTACATCACGCACTGAGCTACTGTTACTCACTTAGACTGACTGATTGGACTCACACGGATATGCTCACACCACAAGAGACTGTGATCGTCTCTGCTCAAGTGGAGAATTGGCTAGACTTACTGGCGCAAGTAGGTCTTCTTGCTGGTCGTGGGAGCGTCCGCGCTCTGGGTCGGATCGCTCGACGGAGAGGCCGCTGGCGCCTTCTTGCAGCCGGTGTTGAGACGACGACCAGCCATGCCGGGACCGCACTCGGGCGCTGGGGCTGGTGTGTCCGTGCCGCTGGAGCTCGTGGTCGTGATGGTCGATGGTGGTGAGCCGTTGGTGCTCGTAGTGGTCGTGCTCGTGGTGACGCCGTTGTTGGTGTTGGTGTTCGTGTTGGAGTTGTTGACCGTGTTGGTGTTGGTATTCTGGTTGTTCACGGTGTTGCTGTTGTTGACGTTGTTGGTGTTGACGTTGTTAGTGTTGGTGTTTGTGTTCTGGTTGTTGTTGTTCGTGTTCGTGTTGACGTTGTTGGTGTTGGT
>JAASGT010001110.1:0-11249 GCA_023334315.1 Globisporangium alternatum | reverse complement strand
GTTGCGGTTGATTCTCCCGCATCGTGAGCACGTCTTCGTCGTGTAGTGCTCTTCACACTCGATCATCTCCCCGCCAGATCTCTTCATCTTGTACTTCAGCAGCATCTTGAACTTGTAGTGAGACCACGTCAGCATTGCTCGAGAACACTTGCTCGATATTCTTTTTTGCTTCGAGGTCATCTCGGACGTCTGGAACGACGGGAGGAGGACTTCATTGTAGTTCTTTGACAGCCAGCTTGACACCTTATGATGCATGTCGGCGATCATGGCCTTCACGCGACGGAACATGTGGTACACGCGCTTGTTCTGCCGGTAGCGCTTCCGCTTCTTGGTCTCCTTGGTCTTCCTTGAGATCACTCGGTCGATGATGAGACAGCGTCGGAAGATCTCGTCGTTCGCATCATCTACACCGAGTGTCACTCCTTCCGGGTCGTACATTGTGATGAAGCTTCGCACACCAGGGTCGATCGCGCACGCTCGAGTTGATGTCGTCTGCTCGAACTCTCGACTGCGAGGAACACAGAGGTAGAACTTTGCGTCGCGGGTGCGCTGAAGACGGAGTGCAAACTCGAATTCGGGTAGCTTCTGCATGATCTTCATTCCTTCATCCTCCGAAAAGCCAAAGTACTTGGGAAAGAATCGCACGTATCCAAAGCCTGACGTGGTATTTCTTGCTCGAAGTTCGATCGTCGACGAGTTGTGCTTCTTGGACTTGAACTTGAGAGCCGGGAAAGATGTCTTCTTGTCTTTCTCCTTGAGTTTCTTGAACAACGCCATCGAAGACTTGAGCGCTTTTTCATAGTCTCGGTAGGTTGAATCCATCACTCCTTCTGGAACTTCCAAGTGATACTCAGGAAGATAGTTTGCGAGCGAGTGCTTCTGGGAGATCGGACGATACTTTGCAACTCGCTCTTTCTTCTTGATCTTGTAGCAGTCGTCTCGCGACACCTCGACGAGCTTGTTGTAGATCGCGCGGTGAGTGCCAAACATCTTGTTTAGGAGACGCACTTGGGCATCTTGTGATGCTGTTCACATAGATACCAATGTTAGCTATCTTACCCATTTTGTGTGTCAATGTGGACCGACTTTGACCATGTTTTTCAAAAGAAGTACACAACTCAGTGTAAAACCGTGTAAAATTGGTATCTCTCAAACGATAGAACGGGTCGATTGCCGCCGACTCAAGCGAGTGCAGTCGGTCGAGCAGCGACAGGTGGTTGTGTTCGCACGCGCGTGGCAGCATCCAGTACTGTGGCAGCCCGTAGTTGAGGAAGTCGCTCACGCGCTCGACCACGTGCGGCAGCGCCTCGACCGGCAGCCGCACGCCGCGGCACACGGCCACGGCCGACGTGAGTGCCGGTAGCCCTGCGTGATTGAACTGCTGCTGGTATTGGACGACGGGCGCTGAGGCAGGTGCCAGTGGTGGCGGTACCTGCATGGCTGGTGCTGGTGCTGAGGGCGAGGCTTCGTTTGTCGTGAGCGTCGTCATTGGGGCGCTGTCGCCCTTGCAGCTTTACTCTTTCTCGGGACGGAAGCGGTGCAGAAAACGCGACGATGCGGGGCCTATCGATCGGCGCTTCGTTCCTGAATATGACGACTGAACAGAAACTGTCGAGGAAAATGACATATTTTATAGAGGTTTCAGATTGAAACCCTTTTAATCAATTTTGTATGTACAATCACTTAACATAGAGGCCTTTGAAGTTATTACAAAGGGCTATCAGCTAGAAAATCAATGCAAAAGCAAAAGTGAGCCACACAGACATGGAGGTGGCGGCACCGGAGAAGAACGCGGCGCTGCTCGTGGCCGAGCAGGTGCTCGTCGTGGCGTCCGCGAGCGTCTCGTTCGCCGGCTGCGCGTTCATCTTCTTCACGTGGAAGAGCTTCAGCGGACCCAACTACCTCAGCAGGCGCATCGTTGCGTCACTCGGCCTCGCGGGGCTCGTCACGGCCTTCGGTTTCTCCATGTACGAGCTCTGAGTGCCGCCTGTCTTGCATGTGTAGCACTTCGTGCTCCATGGCGTGTTGTTCGGCTAAGTGCGTGTCGGCTGACGTGCGGACACTGTGTATGTGCATTGTGACGCAGGTCCATCGTCGTGAATGGCATCGGCCAGCAGTACAAGCGCGTCGAGAGCCTCTGCTACCTGCAGGCGTTCACGCTGCAGTACTTCTACCTGGCGTCGTACCTCTGGACCGCGTGCTTTGCCTTCCACCTCTACCAGATCATCGTCAAGCGGTACGTCTCTTATCGCATTCCCTGCAGAGCTATCCTATCCTGATAGACGCACACAAGACACTCGTGAGGACTCACTCATTTGCTACTACGATACCATAGAAACGAGTACCCAGAAAAGTATCTCTGGGTGTACCGTTCTATCGGCTGGGCACTACCGGGCCTCATCCTACTGTATCTAGTGCTGCAGCAGCTCACGGGCCACTTGGGCGTTGGGCCAGCGGACCGCCGCTGGTGCTGGATCGCGGTGCACACCACATCAACAGGCGCTCAAGACCCGAACGTCTGGCAGAAAGAAGGCGCGCTCCAGCAGCTACTGCTTTTCTACGCGCCCATTGGCGTCGTGTTCCTCTTCAACTCGGCCGTGTACTACCGCATCCTGCGGTTCCTGGCGCACGACCCGATGGCCGACCGCTTCAAGCGCAAGGTCGTGGTCTACCTCGTGATCTTCTTTCTGTGCTCGATTTGGGGGGTAATCAACCGCCTCGTGCAGTTCTTCAGTGTAAATCACGCGCCCGACAAGTTCCTGAGTGTCATGGAGTGCATTTGCGACCCGCTGCAGCCGCTGCTCAACGCGCTGGCCTACGGCACCAACAAGCAGAGCCTCGAGGCGTACAAGGAGCGCTTCTGCTCCTCGTGGTTCTACGCATCGCTGCCGTCTTCCGACGAGGAGTCGGGCGTCGACACCACTGGTCTGCTGTCCAACGACGAAGACCTCGACGCGACGGGCTTTGACCTTTTCTACCAGAAGAAGCGCAGCAGCAAGAACGTCAAGGCATCACACGCATCCAACCATCTCGCGTACGCCGACAGCTCGCGTTGATGGAGGATGGATGATGATGCGAATCATATTAGTCAAATTACCACAGCAATACAAGTCCATGAGAACGACCAAAAATGCATCAACACATGATAGACTCTCACACACGAAAACAAGTTGCATTCTCAAAACAGAAAGAAGAAAAAGCTGTAGTGCTGCAGCAGCAGCGGCGACAGTGCCACCACTGGCGATAGGGTCCAGCTTTGCATTGCGTGACTAAGATTGTGCTGAGCTGCTGATATCAAGAAAGCTCCTGCCGAAATGCGACGCGCTTAAAACAACGAAGGCGACGGCTTGGTCTCGCCGACCGAGGTGCGGCGGCTTTCGCTTGCATCCGCCTTGAGCTTCAGGTAGAAGTCCTGCACAAATGCCAATCACACACAGCCAGTCAATTCCACTGCAGCATGCATAACCAATCGCTATCAAAAGTCAAATCACGTACCCAGAGGTGCTTTCGCTTGTCCTGGTCTTGGAGTAGCTTGATGATGTCTGGGATGAGGTGGATCATCTGGTCCGGCGTGAACGTGTTCGCCAAGTACGCGATGAACTGGTCGTCCGAGCTGCGGTTCTGGCCATACTCCTTGCAGCGCGTCTTGAACTCCTCGACGCCGGCGTCGCCCGCGATCGTGTCGATCGTCGCCAGCACGCGGTCGTACACGATCTGGATGTCCGGACCCACCGCCGGCGTCGGCATGCGGTCCAGGAACGGCGACAGGAACTTGTTCTTCAGGAAGCTGCCGTTGCCCGACGGCGGGATGCTGATCACGCGGTTGATCGAGTCGTAGAGCTGCGACGCCGCGGCCGGCTGCTCCACGGCGCCCGTCAAGATCTCGGTCGGCGTGATGTCGCGGCCGTAGAACTTCTTGTTGATGTCGTTGCGCGCAGCGATCGCCGAGCCCTGCAGCCCGACGCCACCGAAGAGACCCTTGCTGTGGCTGTACGTATAGTTCGGCGCGATGCCCGAGGCGCTGAAGTTGGCGTTGGCGCCGGCAGCGCGGCCGTACGGGCCGGCGGCAAACTCCATGTTGGCGCCCGCCGAGAGCTGGCCCTTTTGCATGAAGCTCTTAACCGCCATGTCCGAGTTGAGGATGATCATGAACTCGATCATCTGGCCGCCAAGCTCGGCGCCGAAGCCCATGCCGAAGGTGCCGATGGCGCTCGGCGCCGACCAGCGGCCGTCCGGCAGCTTGGCGATCACGACGCCCGTGCCGACCTTGCCCGTCCAGATGAAGCCAGCCTTGAGCACCGTGAGGAACGCGATGCCCTTGGCCTGGTGCAGCAGATCGATTGGGATGCGCTTGTCGTGCTCCAGGTTCGGGTTGAAGAGGTGCTCGAGCGTCTGGCCGGCCGCGCGGATGGCGCCCTCCATGGTCGTGATTGCGTCCGTCATGCTTCTCTCGTGTTTCGCTGAATAATGATGGCCGCAGCAATCGGTCCCCCTTTCTTTGCGGAGAGAAGCGGCATTTGTGGATTTATCTCGATGGAAAGCCTTCTTCGTTGCATACCTTTATAAATATATATCTATTTAAGCAGGTAATCTACTGCTGCTGTATATTTTTTTTATCTGATCTGGTTTTCAAATAGATATACCTGTGTATATACATACAGAAGCACAGCGATGTAAACGCATGAGGGTCACTGGTAGAGCCATCAAAGAAATGGAATGCACTTAATTCATAACCTTAACTTTTAAGCAAGTACCAGCTGAATAATTAAGGTTTTTCTTTAACTTGAAAAATCAAGATTCGGGGAAATGCAGCATAATGAGACGCAAGTGCGAATATGAACACTTTTGACAGTATCATCGGCGCAAACGGTGCCATCAAGGCCATCAACACAACGCCGGCAAGGGCTAAATACATACATTGATGAACTCACACGCGCTTCACATGTCGCACACGCGCGACGTCAGCATGCATCCCACGTCGAGAAAAGCGAATACCTACTGCCGCAACGTAGCGACTCCACTCGCTCGCTCACTGGGCGAATTCATTCTTATAAACTTAGTTGCGAGAGGTAGTCCACGAGCGACGGGCTCTTCGTGAGCTCCAAAATCGCGGCGCCCAGCTGCTCAAAGTCCCGTCGCTCGTTGTACATCTGCGAGCTGATACGCACGTAAAAGTCGCTCTGGAACGCCACCACGCGCACGACGATGCGGAATTGGTCCGCGAGGAAGTCCATGATCGCGTCGCACAGCGGCAGTGCATCTTCGTTCGAGTACGGCGCGCCGTCGGCGTTCGTGGGCCACTTGACCGGCAGGCGCACGTTGCTCACGAACGGCGCGCGCTGCCACGACGGCAGCAGCACGTTGGTGCGCCAGAGTGTCGCCAAAAACGTCGACGCCCAGTCCATCAGCCCCTTGTTGTGCGCGAACACGCGCTCAAAGCCCACGCTCTCGTAAAAGTCGAGCGCCGTGACGATCGTGAGAAAGTTTGACTCATCGCGCGTGCCCTGGATCGAGAACTCGTCCACAAAGCTCTGGCCGTAGCCCAGCGACGTCACCACAGGGCGCACAGTTCCCTATATTTTCGATAGCAGCACATGACAAATTATTAGATTACCATGTCTGGATGAGCACACATCTCGTCCAGTAATGCAGCAAGCGTACCTGGTAAGCCTTGGTCACGTGCAGGAACGCACAAGACTTGGAGCCAAAGAGCCACTTGTACGCTGTGCCCACGTAGAAATCGGCGCCGAGCGCGTTCAGGTCAAGCGTGAGCTGACCTGGCGCACTGGCCCCGTCGACCAGCACCGGGATGCCGCGCGCGTGAAACAGCGGGATGAGCTTGTCGAGCGGTAGCACGAAGCCCGTCGTGCTGGCGATGTGGTCGAGCACAGCGAGGCGTGTGTTGGGCGTGATCGCAGCCGCAACCTGGTCCACGAGCTCGTCGTAGCTGGCGAGAGGGAGCACGACGTCCACGACCTTGAGCTCCACAAACTCTTGCGTGCAGTAGCACAGGTGGCGCAGCGTGTTGAGCACCGCAGGGTCTGTAGACAAGAAGCACCGAGTCAATGAGTGGGTGATGCACAGCAATCGACAATACAAAGGCAAGACGTACAGGTGAGGTTGAGACACAGCACTTCGTCGCCCTCCTGGAGATCGAGCGACTGCAAGACAGCGTTCGTGCCCGTGGTCGCATTCGTCACAAACACGATGTCCTCTGGTTCTGCTTTCAGGAAGTTCGCGAGCTTCGTGGCCGCCTGGCGCAGCAGCACAGGCGCCTCGCGGCGCACGAAGCGGTCTGGGTTGATCTCCATCTGGTTCACGAAATGCGCCTGTGCCTGGAGCACGGCCTTCACAGCCGTGCCGTACATGTTGTGGTTGAGGAAAATCGAGTTGGGCTCCAGGTTGAACAGACTGCGACACTCGCTGCCGAGCGGGATGTTGCGCAAGTAGTCCCGACACCCAGGCCAGAGCGCGCTCATGCCGTAGAGACCGTCGGGGTTACCCTGGATGCAGTTGACAGCGGACGGGGACGCGCCGCTACATGCTGAGCGCTGCTGCTGCTGCTGTACCTGTTGCTGGAAGTGCGCCTGCTGCTGCTGGAAGAGGAACTGCTGCTGCTGTTGGAAGAGAAAGTTCTGTTGTTGTTGTTGCATCTGCTGTTGTTGTTGTTGCTGTTGTTGCTGCTTGGCGCTCACGCCGTTGCTGCTGGACGCAGAAGTAGCTGGGCTGCTATTGGCGTGCGACGAGATGTTCGCGGCGGAGGACGCGGCCACGGGGTACGACGACGCCATCGCTTTTTCCTGAGTTTGGTGTTCGTGTGGAGGAGAGCGCGTGTATATCACTGGCGGGTGAATGGACTGTTGTCTGCGTGCCTGGGGACAAACACGTGCGTGAGAGAGAGGAAGACGGACGGAGCGCTGGTGTTTTGTCGTCGCTCGCTTGCTCGATGGTTCTTTTGGTTTGTGAGGGTGGCGGCACACGCTCGTTCGCTCTTGGGTAAAGTGCGAGTATGACTGTAATTTCGTATCTTTGAATGTCATTCTGGCTATTAATATTTGTCTGTTTTTGTAATATTTAAAAATATATATACCTACTTTGGTATATATTTCATGTTGATCGTGTTGCTCTTTTTCTTTTGGTAGAAGGCAGAACAGTCTGTGACGGGTTCGGGCAACTTTGCGCAAATTAGAGGCGTTGCCGGAGATGACGAGGCGCAACAGCCACTGGCTTACGCAGCCGCAAGTGCTCACTCGATCCACTCGGCCGCGACAGCAGGCGACCAATGTCCCAGCCGCTCGTTCTGTCTTGCCCACCAAGCGTCCACCCGCTTACAAGCTCAATCGCAAGCGACCAAGCGGCGGGAGAAGCAAGCAAGCGTGAGCAGTCAGTTCGTCTTCACCGCACGGCTGCATCGTGAAGTGCTCGTCCGCCTGCGGAATGCGCTGTAACGGCCGCTCCGACCGGTGATTGGTGTGGCGCTCACCAGTCACATGACTCGGTGCCGCACGCGCTGGTGATTGGCCCTGCGCTGTGAAGGGTGGGTGTGCATTGTCGAACGCGCTGCGCGTGTTCACCTTCATGGAGTGGATGCCTGATTTGTTTGGCGGCGTGTTGCGCGCGTGTGCACAGAGCTTCAAGTGGCACTCGCGAAGGTCGTCAGAGCCGTTGTCATCAACGAGCGTGACGCTAACTGCACCAAACGCCGCGCTTGTGCTGCGCTAGTGCTGCCTTGGAGCTGGTCGCATTATCGTTATTGACAGCAGCGCTCGTACAATTAGTGGCGTTCCTGTTGCTCGCTGAAAAAGTGTCGACACGAAGGATTACAGTCGTTCCACTCTCGAGCGAGTCAGTCAATCGCGGGAGCCGAGGGCGGTGACACGCACGTCGTGGCGTGATCACAAAGTGCAAGTTGGGAGCGGGCTCGTGAGCAACTCTAATAGTGATTCAAAGGGAGCATTTGACTTTCAGAGCGTACAATGGCGGAATACTCGAGACGATCCGACTTGGCTGATGTGCTAGCGTTCATAGTTTGTGCTGTATTGTATGCTCTGTGAGATCTCATACAGGGATCCTGAGATCACAGGCTCTGGGTTGCTTGTCTGTGCAGTCACATTGACTAAAATGTCCTGAAGAGAGACCAGCCCAGTGGTGACCAAGAACGATGATGCATGAAATCCGACCGTCCGCTGGACTGCAGACTAAAGAACATGGGAGCCAAAGACAAGCGAGAATGTAGCCCAGAGAGCTTCACGTCATGGGTGCATTTGGAGAAGAACCTAACGGAGAAGCAGCAATGACTTCACTTCTACATACAGTTGTTCCACGAACGAACAGAAAGAGGAGCTTACGCTTCGTTGTGTCGCTATTAGCAGTATCCAGCGCAGTAGTCCGCGCTCTGCGCCGAGTGCGCGGGGCCGACGCGCACCTCGATGGCCTTGAGCACGCCGTTCTTCTTCTGGTCCTCATGCGAGAGCTTCTTCACCTTCTTCTCGTCCACCACCACGGCTTCCAAAACGAACAAGTGGTGCTTGCCCTCGGCGTCCGTGCCCAGTTGGCACGCGAATACGCCGCTGCTGATGCCGTTCTGTCCGAAGCCAACCACGTCGAGCACCTGGCCGCCTTCCTTAATGCGAGCCACACCGCCCGCGGTCGAGTAGATGCCGACCTGTGGGATCGCCGCCCAGACGCAGCCCTCGGCGTCGAGGCAGATGCCGTCGACCGGCACGCCGACGTTTGCCCAGATACGGCGGTTCGAGAGCGAGCCGTCCTTGGCGATGTCGAACGCAGTGAGCACGCCGGAGAACGTCTCGCCCACGATCAGCGTCTTGCCATCCGGCGTGATGACGCTCCCGTTCGGGAAGAGCATCTTGGTGGACTCGACCGTGACGTTGCGCTCCGTGTCGACGCGCACGAGCGTCGTGCTCGCGCACGCGAGTGCATCTTGGTGATCAAAGCCAAAGTTGCCCACGTACAGCTGGCCCGACGCGGCCACGACCATGTCGTTCATCTGCACGCGCGTCACGCTCGTCAAGTCCGCGTACACAGTGATTTGCTTGGTCTGCTGGTCGAACAAGAGCACCTGGCGCGTCTCGGTGCCGCACGAGATCAACATGCGGCCGTCCGGGAGCCACCCGAGCCCCGACGGCGCGTCATCGAGCTCGCAGACCACCTCGGTGCGCTTCGTCGCGAGGTCATACTTGCACACGCGGTGCGCGTACATGTCGGAGAAGTAGAGCGCATTCTCGCGCAGGCGGAAGCGCGGGCCCTCGCCGTACACGATGCCGTCCGAGAGCAGCTTGGCGAACGGGTCCGCGCGCGTGTCCGTGTCCCATTTCTTGGCAAAGACGCCCGTGCGGCGCGTGAACCAGCGCCAGAGCCATTGCACGGGGAAGAGGACGTTGATAAGGTTGGGCGTCGCCTTGGCGAAGAGTACGGTCGCGTCCGGCGCCACGAGCGACGTCGAGTCCTTGTCGGCGGGAGCGCTCATAATGCTGGTGACGACGTGGAGGGAATCAAGGAATGTCAGACAGGAGTTGAACCTGGCGGGAAGTTCAAACCCTTCATAAACAGCTGCAAAAAGGAGGCTTAGCTTGGAAATTGTATGCTTCCCTTCTCCCTCTTCGCGATCGTACAGGAGGGCTGCATACAAAGTCCAAGTCAACGCTCCGTTTTCATCGATAGAGAGGGTTAAAGCTGGATCAAAACCCAGTCCGAGCATTCAAAAACCCAGTTCAGAGTAAACGTAAACCCAGTACGTATGTACTTTTTGGGGGGTTGTATCAATTTTATGTTATTTAAAGTAATTTTCTCAAATGTTAGGAAATTAAAAACTAAAGTGCAAAACAAGCCTCAAAAGTAAAGTAAATATGTCACAAAACATTACAAGTTGTGAGCATGTTTTGCCGCGGGTTTTTCAAAGGCTCACTTATCAGACTCTGTATGTCATATCTTTGTCTTGGTTTGAGCTAAACATGGTTTTTCTGAAATATGTTTGTTCAGAAAGGTGGATTTCATTGCGCAGCGAAGAAATGGTGTTTTCCACACCAAATAGTAGAAACCAGGCAGTCAAGAGAGAAAGAGGCTGAGTGGTGGACAGCGAGCGTGCAAAAGCACAGCGCTCAGTTTAGCATTCGCGTTGAGCTTCGCAGTCTCTTCCTTTTACAGAAGAGGGTTTAATCATGTCAACCTTCAGACACAACAACAACAACAACTTGGCCTTCTCTGTCCTAATGTCGTCGCCCTCATCGACCGGCGACCAACATCGCAACGAACTGTCCGTGACCGCCGCAAACACGACCGCGCATCCCACTTCAGTCGTGCATGTAGCCTCGTCTGACGGTGTCACGATCGAACCAGCCGACACAGTGGCACGAAGAAGCAGAAGAGCGGCGCCGACGACCGCGACCGTGGCTTACACGACTATGCGCGCTGCCAAGAGTAAGGCGCCGGTAGTTCCTGCTGCACCCGCGGACGATGAACCTGCGGCTGGCTCGAGTGCCCGGGCCCGCGCGGTAACAGCCGATGCACCACCACTCCGAAAGGCAAGCCGGGTCATCGCGCGCATCACGCCGCCTGCTGATCGGAAGACAACAGTGAAGTCGGGTCGCGTCCATCCGCGTCCAAGAACCAGGCGAAGGAAGGATCAGACCGGTCGAGCAAGCGCGCGACCAAGCAAGGTGTCGCATTAGCTCCTGCTGATACCCCTGACACCTACAGTATCGGTTCCGATGCGGCTGCGCGTCAAAGCGCGGCCGTGTCAGCGGCACCTCGGGCTCGACCAACAAAAGGGCCTGATAAGCGAGCGGCAGCTCACGCCATTCGCGCCAATGAAGACAACAGTGACTCCGACTTCATCGAGCTGACTCACGAGTGGCCAAGTGGCGGGCAACCGCCAACAGCGAGCAAGCAGGAGCGAACCAAGCTGTGACACCTAGTGTCACCTCGCTGGGCCGGTTGAAGGAGATAGTGGTGCAGCCATGCATGGACCGCAAGCAACAAGCGATGCTCAGTCAACACTAACGGCAAAGAGTGCACCCAATGCATCGCCGAGCCAGCTGCCATCACGTTCGCCGACGAGGGTAGCAACACGGACCCGGGCGCGCTTCCTGCTTGTAACCGGGCGTTCCCGAGTTACTCAGCACGATACACAGAGTGAGGAAGCGTGTGTTACACGACTTCCACAAGGACTCGTGATGAGGGGGATCAGCAGTTCCTGCGATCTGGTTGCCTGTTTATAACAGAGCAATCCG
>JAASGT010000111.1:0-48758 GCA_023334315.1 Globisporangium alternatum | reverse complement strand
TCAAACGCCCTCCAGACGACTCGGACTTTGATGGTCGAGTGCGAAGAACTACACGACGACGACATGCTCTCGTTGTGGGAGAATCAACCACAAGACCACGCACGAGATGGTCTTCCACTGCTCGAGCTGCAATCTGACGATGGACCGAGACGTGAACGCCGCTCGCAACATCTTCCTCAAGAACGAACACTTACTCACTTGGGCTCTTCGAGCTCGGGTGACAGGAGATGCCTACTCCGGGGTGTCGAGTGCTTTAAGTTTACTTAGAACACATGACCCGCAATAAAAAGGAAGGTCGCTTACGTAATCGTGTTGGTACTTTGGTATCTCATGGTAAGTTGGAGATTTTCTGAGGCGTCTGGCCAAGTCAACATCAAGCAAAACGTAGCCAGGACGACGCGACGCACTCTCACGCCCGCTGCCGTCACTGCTGTGCGACTATCCCCAGCTATCTCTCTCGCTTCGTAGCATGCAGCTACGCACGCGCACCCCACTGCAGACGCTGCACGTACCCACGCGCAACGTCCGCGGGCGCGCCACTGCGTCGTCTACCGTGTCTTCAACTTCACCACCAGCACCCGAATCTTCCTCTTCTTCAACCTCAAGTGCGGTGCGGAGAAGCCGCCGCGTCGCGCAGCTCCATGGCGCAGGTTTGATGAAGCGACGGTCGTTCGCCGATGCGGCGGCAGTGTCAGCAGAAGACTCTTCTGATGCGAGTGCCGATGACGCTGTGGTGATTGATTGCACGGACTCAGAGGAAGCCCCATGCGTCGAGACACGCGACAGAGCTGTGAGGGTCCGCGCACGCAAGCAACTTAAAGTACCCAGGTATGAGTATATGGTGATCTTGAGTCTCGTGCTGTTTGTTAGCGTATCGTGAATCGGACTTTTGACTCCGTCTTGTGTAACAGTGGTGGCGTGTCAAAGATCCTGACTCGCGCAGCGAAGGAATCTAAGCGGCGCCGCGTGTCCATGACGAATGAGGAGCGCAAGCTCATGCAATTCTGTCTGCTGCAGAGCGCGTTTAGCAGCGAAGACGACAAGATCGACGAGACCAACTGGCTCACGAGCACGCTCATGGACCTGATGCTCTGGCGGCTCGCGACCCAGTACCCAGGCGTCCACTTCCTGCCGACAGACTTCTTCCACTGCTTTCTAGAGGGCCGAAACCACGCTCGCCATCAGTCTCACGGTCATCACAGCCATCACACAGCTGCTAATTATCCCAGTGAGAGCGATTTCTTCGTGCGGGACGTGCTCGGACATTTGATCGACTACTCGAGCGACCGACCGATTCTCTTTGCAGTGAACAGCGGACTGATCCACTGGAATCTCTTCCGCGTGCAGCTAGCACCGCTCCCTGAGCTGCAGCTCTTTGAGCCAATGGGGTACGCGTTTGAGTGATTTGTGTGTGTGGTAAGCTGCAGATGGTAACTTGTGCGCAAAGCTCACGCTTCATGTGGATTGTGGGTGTATGTAGACGACTGGCGTCACGCACTGGCATTTCGTATCGCTCGGTGCCGCGGAGCGTCGTCGAGTGGCTCGAGGTTTGCTATCCGCAGCACAAGAACTGGCTCTCGAAAGCCGTGAGTGCGATCACTAGACCCCAGCAGGTCAGTGGCTTCGACTGTGGTGTTGCGTGTCTGTTGTACGCGGACAAGTGCGGCCAGGATCAGACGCGGCAAGAGATTAACGAGTTCACGGATCAGCGTGCAATCACGTTGTTCCGGAAGACCCTGCAGCAACAGCTGCGATCGATGCAGAACAGCAGCGACGGCGACTTCAACACCGAGTAGACGACGCTGTAAGAAAAATTTCACCTCTGCTTTGCATGCTGCGAGTGGGAATAAATGAGGCAACTTGTAGATGAGAATGCATGATGAGCCTGCTTAATATTTGCTGAATTTGTGCGACTGTACTGCGAGTGGCGTGACGCTAACGCTCTACTACTCACCAAGCTTGCAAGAAGCAGTCGTGATGCCTTGAGACCCAGGCAAGCAAAGAAAACAATGACGACCCGTCCCGGATGAGGTGCGAGTCTGAGGTCTGTGCAGAAAGAAAGAATGGCACACCGTTTCTTGTGAGACCTGCGGCAGTGTGCACTACTGCAGTGTCAGAGACTTTGGCAAGTGCGGAATCGGAATAGCCGTGCGTGCCTGCGACCTGGCGGCTGAGCTCATCTCCACCCGACGTCCAAGGGTTTCTTGTTCACGAGCTGTTTCAGAGTCGAAGGTAAATCGCGCATTCGCAGGCGGAAAACAGAATACGGGAGTGAGCGCTAAACGCCAAGCACGCCAAGTTTGGAGCAAAGAGATGAGTGAGACAAGGGGTGGCTTAAGGGCTCATCATGAGTTTGCGTGGCGCAGCGGAGCAGATGCGCAGACGTTATTCGCCGTTTCTGTGGTTATTTCAAGCGAACCCGAGTTTGCCTTTCGCGAAGCGAGCGTGAAGTGCATGGCGCTTCGCTTTTCTCACGCTGCCTCTTTGACGACGGAAGCCCACGAATGCGTGCTGCTCTTCTTGAGGTATTGGTTTCCACACCCAGCGAGCCATTTATAACGACAGCCTAGGACAAGAGAGAGCGAAAACGGTGGTTGGCGCGATTTTTAGCTCCAGACGAGCGCTTGCTGCGTCGCATTTCCGCTTTCGGATTCTCGCGCGAGAGCCTTCAGCTGGCAGGTTCTTCTTGGACGTTGGCTGCTGCTGCTGCTGCGGCACTCAGTCGTCACTCATTACTGGTGAAGAAGTCGACTCCGCAGGCAGCTCAAGCAGCAAATCAACTCGTCATGGGGAAAGAACCGATCGTGATGCCGCGCACCGCCGCACAGCCACTCCACCACCACTACGAGGTATGAATATAAACAACAGCGTTTGTTGCATGACATGTGCGTCAACTAACGATGTTGTGTGGCTCAGAATCGGTTGTTGGCGTTCGGCAGCGACGAGAACTCGTTCGGCGGCAAGGCGCTTCCTCACCGCACTTCAAAGCGGTACGCTATTCGAATTGTCTCATGAGCGATGACGATATTTAAAGTCTTGGTGACTGACTGATTCGCAACTTGCAATACGATATGCAGCTCGAAACACATTTACAGCGATCGCTTCATCCCGTCGCGATTATCTACCAAGCTAGACGCAGGCTTCGGGCTCACGAACGACCCACCAAGACGGCACGGGTACGTAGCATATCTCCTAAGCATGAGATGTGGAAGCCATCGAATTAGATGCTAACGAGACTGCACCATTCTCGTCTGCTATTGTAGAAACAACCAGCGAACGCAGAGCAACAACAACACAGACGCACCAACCTTAGGAAGCAGCAGCACTGGCGGTCCGAGTCAGGACGCAAACCCGAAAGACTCGTCGCCAGTCTCACAGACGTCCTGTGCGTCGTCGTCCTTCTCGATGCTGCTCAAGAGCGAGCTGCTGGGCATTTCGCATCGCCAGGAGTACACCAACTACATGGACTTTGGCAGCTCGTACAGCTCCATGGGCGGCGGCTCCTCGTCATCGACTCCAGGCAACGGCTGCGGTATTTACAACTACTCGAGCAGCTCCAGCTCGAGTGGCGCGTATGGCTCCAGCAACAGCAGCAGCAGCATGGGCTTCTCCGGTCGCTCGAGTGGGAGCGCATCCAGCAACATCCTGCGATTCAAGGCCCCACGACAGTCGATCCACGACGAAATCAAGACCTCGATCTCGTTCAACGGCATTGGTTGCTCGTCGCAACGGTATGGTAACAGCTGTGTGAATGGAGCTAGCTGTACGATTATTGTTATTTGCTGACTCACCACCGGTCTCTTGCCTGTAGATTACTCGCCAGTGGTATGAATGAATGCCGCCGCAAGATCGCCAAGACACCATTCAAGATCCTCGACGCACCAGCGCTGCAGGACGATTTTTACCTCAACCTCGTCGACTGGTCCTCCACAAATGTGTTGGCAGTCGGGCTCGGCGCGTGCGTGTACTTGTGGAGCGCGTGCACAAGCAAAGTGACCAAGCTGTGCGACCTCGGCGCCTCGGACTGTGTCACATCTGTCGCCTGGAGCCAGAGGGTACGTGCATGGTGACGATAGAGCTGCTTTGTGATGACTCTGTTCTCAGTGAGGCTAACGCTGTGTGCCTGGCATTTTGACAGGGATCGCACATCTCGGTGGGCACGAACACGGGCGAAGTACAGGTCTGGGAGGTCGCGACCTGCAAGAAAGTGCGCACCATGAAGTACGTCCATTTCATTTGTTGAAGTGTCTTTTGCAGGTGGACACTTTTCTGCAAGTTGGACAGATAATTGACTCGCTTTGTGTATATATCTCCCCTTCCTTCAACAGTGGACATGTCGCTCGCGTGGGGACACTCGCGTGGGGCTCCAACTTGATCGCATCAGGTAGTCGCGATCGCACGATCTATCTGCGCGACCTGCGCGCTGCTGAGCCATTCCAGTACAAGCTCGCGGGTCACAAGCAGGAAGTGTGCGGTCTCAAGTGGTCCTTTGACGACAACCAGCTGGCTTCTGGAGGCAACGACAACAAGCTCTTTGTGTGGAACATGCTTGGCGCTTCATCCGCCAACTCATCAGCATCATCATCATCGTCAAACACCAGTGGGGGAACGATCCCCATGGTGCGTTTCAACGACCACACGGCAGCCGTCAAGGCCATCGCCTGGTCACCTCACCAGCACGGGCTCCTGGCGTCCGGCGGCGGCACTGCCGACAGGTGCATCCGCTTCTGGAACACGCAGACGCAGACGCCCATCAACGCGATCGACACGGGCTCGCAGGTGTGCAACCTCATGTGGTCCAAGAACGTGAACGAGGTCGTGAGCACGCACGGATACTCGCTCAACCAGATCATCGTGTGGAAGTACCCGTCGATGACCAAGCTCGCGACGCTCACGGGCCACACGTTTCGCGTGCTGTACCTGGCGATGTCACCCGACGGCCAGACGATCGTCACGGGCGCGGGTGATGAGACGCTGCGCTTCTGGAACGCGTTTCCGAGCTCCAAGGCCAAGGGAGGGAGTCGACTGGGCACGGACCTGATGCTGCCCATCGGCATTGGCAACGAGATCCGATAGTGGTCATAACCACACACATACTCAGGTAGACTAGAGACAGCATTGACTCAAGCAGAGCGAACAACAACTAGAGATAACGAAAACAGGATCATGGGGTTAATTTAAAGGCACCGACTGTGGTCAGCGGAAGTAACGAGAAAGAGCGTCTATACGATGTGGACACACGACAGATGACTGCTTCCGTGTGTCTACTTGCGTCCACCACCACGGCCGCCGCCACGTCCACCACGGCCACCTCCACCACGGCCACCTCCACCACGGCCACCTCCACCACGGCCACGGCTGCTGCCACCGGCACGCCCGCCGCCGCGACTGCTGCGCGCACCAGCCGAGGACTTGTACTTCTTATCGCCACCACCGTTATCATCGTCATCGCCACCTTCGTCGCCCTCGCCTCGCGAGTAGCGGTTGCGCTTGCCGCCCGTGTTGCCCGAGTCCTTCATCTCGATGGTCGCCATGCGCTGTGCCTCGTTCACGCGCTCCGACATGACCAGCACGGTCTCCTCCTCGCATGGGTACGCGTCCAATTTCGTGCCCAGTAGGTGCTCGATGCGCTGATAGAGCTCCACGTCGTACTGCGTGACGAAGGACACGGCCGTACCCGCGCGGCCGGCGCGCGCCGTGCGCCCCACACGATGGATGTAGTCCTTGCCGTGCGTCGGGATGTCGTAGTTGATCACGACATCGACGCTCGGGATGTCGAGCCCGCGACTCGCCACGTCCGTGCACACGAGGATGTTGCGGCTCTTGGCCTTAAACTTGTTGAGCGCGCCCAGGCGGTTCGGCTGCGTCATCTGACCGTGCAGGCAGATGGCCTGGAAGCCCAGGTTGCGCAGCATGAGCGTCACCTTCTGCGTGCCGTTGCACGTGCTCGCGAAGATGAGCACGGACTGGCCCGCCACCTCGTTCAGCACGTACGCCAGGTAACAGTCCTTGAACTTGGCCGGGATGAAGAGGTAGTGCTGCTTGAGCGTCTCTGGCGTCGCGAACTTGTGCGTGATCTCCACCTTGACCGGGTTCTTGAGCGACGCGCGCTGCAGCTTGGCCACCTTGGACGTCATCGTGGCACTGAAGAGGTACGTGTTGCGTTCGGCCGGCATGAGCTGCACGATCTGGTTGATCTCTTCTTCGAAGTCCATGCTCAACATGCGGTCGGCCTCGTCTAGCACCAGGTACCGCATCGTGCGCAAGCTGAAGCCCTTGGTGTTTTCCAAGTGGTCCACAAGACGCCCGGGCGTCGCGATCACGATGTGCGGCTTGCGCGCGAGCGCCACCTGCTGGTTCATCATGTCAATGCCGCCCACCACGCACGCGCATTTGAGCCCGATGGACGCGCCGAGTGCCTCAAACTGTTCGCTGATCTGGTACGCGAGCTCACGCGTGGGCGCCAGCACGAGCGCGAAGAGCCGCTGCGGGTTCTTGAGCAGCGTCTGCAGGATCGGGATCACGAACGCGCCCGTCTTGCCCGAGCCCGTCTCGGCCAGGCCGATGATGTCGCGGCCCGCGAGCCCGTGCGGGATCGTCTCCTGCTGAATCTTGCTCGGCTTGCTCCAACCCACGGCGTGGATCGACTCGCAGATGGCCGCATCCACGCCGAGCTCCTCGAACGTCTTGTTGCCGCTGAAGCCCTCGTCCTCCTCGGCGTCCACGACCGCCACCTGCGTCTTTTCGTCCTCTGCTGCCTTGGCCATTGCTGCTGTTGCTAGTGCTGCTGTGTGTGTACGTGTGTGTGTGTGTTGCTGCAGCTCGGGTGTGAAGCGGCACTACTCTGAATTGGTGGAGTCGCTTGATGATCAAGCGCAATTGATTGACTGGAAGCCAACCCTCAGCGTCACCAGTCGGTGGCACAATCGTCATCTTGCCACCAACAGCTCAAAGTTACCAGATAGTGGCAGCAGCTACATTCCCGAATCCTGAAGATTCATTTTCTTCGGAATCAGTATACATATTTTTTATTCGGATTATGTTTTACAAAACAACAGTTAGTATAAAGATATACATAAAAAATATCCGGAAAACCAGATTGAAACTGTCATGACCGCGTTTTGCCAATCACTTCGGCCATCTGCTGTGACGAGCAGTACCGTTCGGTCGTGCGTGGCTGGTACCGGGGCATTCACGTACTTCACTCGCCTGTCGCGCTCGCTCGCTTGGTCCGACGGTGCGCTCCGCCGTCTCCCACAAGCGTCGTACAGCTAGCTACCCACAGTTACGCACTTTCCGTTGCCGCCGTCCCCACTGCACTGCGAACAGTCGAAGCTGAAGCACAGGCGGTTATCAAGACGAGCCCTCTCCTGAACACGAGCCAGCCATGTTCTCCCCCGCGGTGTCCGGCGCCGCGCGCACGCGCCTGAGCGTTACGCCGCGCCAGCCTGGCGCGCGCCGTCGCAGCTGGCAGGACGACACGACGCCGCTGCTGCCGTCGCGCAAGGGCGACCGCCTGCAGACACTCCACTCGGGACGCGATGGCGACGACGTGAACGCCAACAGTGACGGCAAGTTCAACCTCGAGAACTTCACGAACGCGGTGCTCTACGGCGTCATCAACTCGATCCTCACGATCCCGTGCATGTACGGCTATGCGGCGATCATCTTCAGCCATCCAGACTTCGCGACCTTCATGCCGTCGCTTTCCAAGCTCGTCATGTTCTCGAGCGTTGTGCACCAAGTGATGTTCACTTTGCTGAGCACGCTGCCATTCGCGATCGGCCAGGTGCAGGACGCCGGGCTCATCTTCCTCAGCGCCATCGCCACGTCGATCTGCAATTCGCTCGGCTCACAGGTGCCGCTCGAGGCGAAGGTCACTACGGTGGTCGTCACGATCGGCATCGCGACAGCAGCGCTCGGCGTGTGCCTCGTGCTCATCGGCCGTTTCAAGCTCGCGGGCCTGGTGTCGTACCTGCCCATGCCCGTAGTCGGTGGCTACTTGGCGTACATTGGGCTCTTCTGCTTATACGCCGGGCTGTCGCTCAGCACGGGTCTCGTGATCAACGACTTCACGTCACTGCTGCAGATCGTGAACGTGGAGAACATCATGCTGTGCATCCCAGGCATCCTCGGCGGTCTCCTGCTGCTGATCGTGTCCCAGCGCTGCGAGAGCTCGTTCGCATTGCCCGCGTGCATCCTCGGCCTCCCGCTCGCGTTCTACGCATTGCTACCGCTCTTTGGTGCCAGCATGGAGGATGCGCGCGACGCTGGCTGGGTCTCGCCGTCGTCACCGCCGGCCAACTTTTTGCAGATGTGGGACCTCTTTGACTTCACGCAGGTCTACTGGTCGCAGATGCCCAAGCAAATCACAACGTGGCTCGGCATGGTCTTCGTCGTGTCCTTCTCGTCGTGCTTGGACGTGGCTGCGATCGAGATGGACATGGGCCAGCAGCTGAACATCAACCACGAGCTCTCGAGCGTCGGCTGGTCGAACGTCGTCAGCGGGCTCTTCGGTGGCTACACGGGCTCGTATATCTTCTCGCAGACGATCTTCACGTACAGGTCCAAGACCAACTCGCGCGTCGTGGGCATCTGCGTGATCCTCGCCGAGTTCGCGATCGTGCTGCTGCCCGTGTCCGTCATGAGCTTCGTGCCGCGCTTCTTCTTCGCGGCCACGCTCATTTTCATCGCGATTGACCTCATGGTCGAGTGGCTCGTGCACGTGTACCACAAGATCCTGCCGCGCGAGTACGTCGTGCTCTGGATGTCGTTCATCGCGATCAACTGGGTCTCGCTCGAGCTCGGCATGCTGCTCGGCATCTCCTTTGCTATCGTCAACTTCATGCTCGGGTACGCCGAAGTGCGCGTCGTGTCGCGCAAGTCGCGCAAGTCCGCGGCCGTGCGCAAGTACGCGGCGCGCACGATCATCTCACAGAAGCGTGAGTCGATCGTCTACCTGGAGCTCTACGGCTACCTCTTTTTCGGCTCGTCCGTGCAGATCCTTCAAGATGTCCAGAAAGAGGTCCACGTGCGCAAGACAGCTGCTGCTGGCGGACCGAATGCGTCCAATCAAGCTGGATATGCGTCCACTTTGAATGGACGCATCGGTACAAGTAGTCGCAATGGCTCGTACAATTTCCCCATGACCCCCGTGACGAACTTGGAGGTGCCCATCGAGTGTCTCGACGGCAGTAGCCCTGCGCCGAACGCCCAGGGACTGCCCACCGAGTACGTCGTGATGGACTTTGGCCGCGTCTCGGGCATGGACGCCACGGCGGCGCGGTCGTCCTTCATGATTCTCCAGCAAATGTGCAAGCGCCACGGCATCACGGTGCTCTTCGCCGACGTTTTGCCAGAGATCCGCAACCTGCTGCTGGCCAACGAGATCGCCGACATCACGTCGTTCTACCCGACGGCCGACTCGGCGCTCGAGTGGTGTGAGAACCAGGTGCTCGAGACAACGAACCACGCGATCGCCAAGGACGCAAGGCGCCACGTGTCCATGAGCGTGCTGCTGCACCGGTTCATGGGCGAGCCAGACGACTCGAGCTACTTCAAGGGCGTGGACTTGTTCTTCAAGAAGCAGAGTGTGCCAGCGGGCCACGAGTTCTACGGCGTCGTGGACTTCCCCGACAACTTCTTCTTCCTGGCCACGGGCCGCGTCGCGCTCTACATGAACAGCGACGGCAGCTCGTCGGCTTCGTCGCAGGAGCAGAAAACGCTCGTGTTGCTCGAGAGCGTGCTGCCGGGGGCCATGTTTGGCGAAGTCGACTTCTTCGGACGCCAGTACCGGTACATGGCGGCCAAGGCCACCGAGCCCTGCGTCGTCTTTGAGATGAGCCGCGCGAACTACGAGGCCATGGACAAGCAGGCGCCCGAGCTCTGGAACCGCCTGCGCGACGTCGTGATGCAGTCCATGGCGCTCGCGATCACCAACACAACGGCGATCACGAGCTTCAACTACGCGCTGGACAACCTGCCGTGACCCTTTTCATCGTCTTCATGCTGTAACTTCGCATTTTTAAACACTTTGTATTGTTCAAGTAGTCTCTTCACACAACACACGCGCATGTCATCTACGCAACTGGGCTGCTCTTCGCTCTGCGTGCTTCTCGTATCGGTGGACAGACATGAGTGAGTGAGCAATTTGCAGGCGATTCGCTCTGGAGCTCCAATGCCACTTGCATTCTCTGTACCTTGTCCACCAGCAGCGAACCCGTAGTAGTAGCGCATCTCGGACGTACATCACGATTCAACTGGGTGAGGCGGAGAAAAACCGCGGGACGCTCGTCTTCGTTCGTTGTCTCGTGCTTCGTGCTGTGTTCATAAATTAAAAGCGAAAGTTACGCGCGAGCTCGCGGATCGTGTTCTGCTCCGTCCAGCCGCACACGAGGCTCAGGCGTTCCGTGTTCGGGTCGTATGCCACGTCCTGCGAAAGAAGACAGTAAGAAAACATACGGAGTGAGCACAAACGAGTCAGATGTGTGTGGACACGCGTGAAAAAAACAAATTGTCTCCATCCGGTGGACACAACAACAAAAAGTGAACACAAAAGCTGTCCAACTCACCATCGGTGCCACTGCGACAATGAAGAAGCCCGTGCGCTCTTCGTGCGAGAGTGAGCTACCGAACAAATCCGCAAACTCATCGTGCTCGAGGCTGCGGTGGATCTGCGCGAGCGAGTAGAACTCGGGCGACGTGTACTGGTCGAAGTCGTGCGGGAAGCCGAAGAGTTTGAGGAACGATAGGCGCCGGATGCCTTCGTACATGACGGCCACGGTTTGCGCGCTCTCCGCCTTGACGCGTGCTGCGGCGCCTACTGCTGCGGCTGAGGACGACGCAGGTGCCGGGTTCGCGCCACCGCGCTTGCCCACTTGACGCAATTGCGAGCGGAAGAGCGAAATGAGCTTCTCACGTACCCGGTGCGCTTCACGGTCTGCGTGGCGGTTCTCCATGTTGAAACGTGCGCTGAGCTGCGCGCTGCGGTCCGCTTCGACACGCTTCATGCGGTCCAGCTGCGCCTTGCAGGCCACGAGGTCGTTCACGATCGAATCCGTTCGCGTGACGTTCGGACCGCGATCCTGGAGACGAAGCTGCGCCTTCGCGGCCGCGAGCGCCTTCTCAAGCTGCTGCGTGATGCGCTTGGCGTTCTCCTTCACGGCGGCGACCTCCGTGCTCGCCTTCACGCGCACTTCATCGCACTCGATGAGCATCTTCTGCAGGCGCTTTCGCAGCGCGTTGTTCTTGTCCTCGAGACTCGTCTTCTCGGACTTTTCCTTCTTAAGCTCCAGCACTAGCGTGTTCACGACCTGCTTGTGCGTCTTCTCCATCTTGGACAGGTCGGCAGCGTCAGCAGCCGAGCCTGGTGCACTGGAGGCAGCAAGAGCATATTGGCAATGTTAGTTCCATGCGCATGTCCAAAAAGTCAAATAGCAGAGACGAGAGTACGTACGGCCGCGCTCGCTTGCGCTGGGACTCGGTCATGCCGGCGCCAGCCATCAAGGAGGCCGCATCCATCGAACTTGAATCGAAATTCGCGGTTCTGGATGGGGTCAAGCCGTGATCAATGACGGCAGACGATGCAGATCCTAGCTGTGGCGATGCCTGGCGCGAAGGGGGTCCACTGCTGCTGCTGGCGACCTTTGAGACACGACCAGCGCCGGGTATTTGCGCCGCCTGCGTGTACGATGAAGACGGCTCTCCGAGGTACTCCTCGCCCATGTCCATGTCAGGATAGTCGTACGAGTGGCCTGGCGACGCGTTCACGTCGCGCTCAATGTCAAACACGAGCTCGCCGGGTTTGGTCGCCTTGAGGTGCTGGATTACTTCCAGGAAGCCGAGATCGTTGAGCGTGATGCCATTCACAGAGAGCAGGATGTCGCCCAGACGCAGTGAGGACTTTGCTGCGGCCGAGTTGCCTTGCAACGTGGACACACGGAGCTTCCGCTGCGAGTCGTGGCGGATGCCAAAGCCCAGTTTGTTGCCTTCTTTCATCACTCGGATCGTCATGCGCACGATGTTCGCGCCAGTATCTCTCATTGACGGCGGGTTGCCGCCTGCTACTTGTAGTGCGTTCACTGGTCTTCCTTGGCTGCGCTGCTGAAGCTGCACCGATCTCGGGGACGTGGACGCCACAGCGTCTTGCAGCAAGTTCGTAAACGACGTTCCGTGCTCGTCACCGGCCTCTTCGTCGTCACGATCGTCCACATAGTCATCCGAGTCTGCAGCATCAAGTGTATGCGGGTGCTGGCGATCAGCGTCAGGGCCGCCTCTCACAGCAGCAGAGGGTCCTCGTCGAGAGGGATCAAGCGGACTATTTCCGTACTGATGACGTCGCGATGCGCTCTCTCGGGCGTTTCTGTCAAACTCCCTGCTGCTACTGCTCGCAGGCACACGGTCGTCCTGCTCGTCGCGGTAGCGTTGATACCCTGGCGCTCGCTGTGGTGGCGCAACTCCAGTTGCCCCTGCCGAAGACGACGATCCCGCCGACCATGCGTTCGAGTTCGAATACGATGCCGACGAGCTGGGCTCGGCTCTGGATCCCGTGTACGCCTGCGAGCTGCTGCTCATGGGCGCCGCACCGGCATTCGCCGCCTGGCGCGACGGGAGCTTGGCGTTCTGGAACACGACGGTGTCGCTGTGCAGCGTGGGCGGATGCAGCGCCTGGCGACTGCTGCCGCTTGCGCGCGAGTGGCTGAGAGCCGCCGCCGCTGCCGACGAGTGCGCAGGCCCGGCGCCACCACCTCCATGGAGGTGGCGAGCGGGGCCACGTGGAGAGGACATGACGTGGGTAGGAGGCGATGCGACGGTGGGAGTGAGCTGGTAGTTAGATGACGAGGGGGGAGGGGGTCTCTCGCTTCAAGACGCTTTGGCTCGTTGGAGCACTTCGAGCTCCGACGAGCTGAAATGCGGAAATGTGGATGAGGTCGATGGTTCAATTGCTATTTCTGGTAGTTTGAGGCATACTAAGGCCGTGTTTAAGTTTGGCCAAAATAGCTATTTAAGAAATTGAAATAGCTATTATGCCAGCTTTAACACGATTTGCCAATCACAAATAAAATAACTATATTAAAATTAACAAAAAGACGGATTTTGGAAATAGCTATTTGGATCTCCTATGTCAATGGGCATTCCACCTCGCCTTGCCCACATAAAAACTGAAATGCCTATTTCAAATGTTGCCAATTTGCTCTATTTTGATTTCAACCAAAATACGTATTTGAACTTAAACACGGCTCAAGATTTGCTTGCACAGTATCGAAAAAAATCAAAATGAGAATAATACTGTTAATAATAATGCTAGTACTGGTACTTTTTTAGGGTGAGCGACATCAACAAACACTTGTACTCATTATGCTTTCCGAAGGGTCATAACCTCCATTTTTGTACTAAAAAACAATAGAAAATCGGGAGGTTATGACCCTTCGGAAAGCATAATGAGTACAAGTGTTTTGTTGATGTCGCCCACCCTTCCACCTTCGTTTCGTCACTGTTTCAATTTTTACCGGTTTCAACCGATATCTTTAATCAGAATCTGCTCGCATGTCAGTATTTAATATTTTTGCGTTCTTGAACAGAACTCAAGTGAGCGAAAGAGTATGGCGAGCGGTGTGCAGGCGAGCGCACCGCCAAGCGTGCGTGCTTCACTCAAAAAGCGAAGGCCGCCCGTATCGCTTGTACAGTATTGGAAACTTGATTAATACTGAGGCCAATTCATTTCTGAGAGGCTAATGACACATGAGTAAATGGTGTCAATAGTCAATGGCTACTGACACGGTTATTCTCAGGCTAGAGTTGCCTTTCAAAGTATCAGAATTACTGCCATTGGCTCAGGATTCCTGAGCGTCATATTTGTAAAAAATGATTTCCCTACATTTGACGCTCCCAGAGCCATGCCATTGGTCAGATCGATCTGATGCAGCCTTTAGGGTGTGGTTCTGGACTTTATACTTGTTATTTGTAAGAAATCGTTTTTTCTTAATTTCCGCTGTTATTAAGAGCAATACAAAAACGATCTCTTACAAATAACAAGTATAGTCCGGAACCACACCAATGGACAATTCTCAATGGCCTGAAAAATGGGAAAATTGCTTTTTAGCAATTTAAGGCCGGAATGACTTCAGTCATCCATTTCAGCACAAGCACAGATGCCATGCTTCGACGGCGTACAAGCGGCGCGAGAAGCGCTGGAAGCCCATGACGGAGGCGCGCTGGTTCGCCCGTCGTGGCTTCTTCACTTCTCTTCACAGCGAGCGTCGCGACACAAGAGAAAGGAGAACACTACCCATGGGAAAGCAAACAATCTCAAATATACAGCTGCTTGCGGCGTTCAAACAAGCGCAACCGTGCCTTGTGAAAGGTAGGACCAGTCGGTTGTGACTGAAGACCAGGCCGCGAACAGTAACACCAGCAGCAGCAGCAGCGCTAGATCATTGCGCCGCTGGCACTGGTGATATCCCTTCATGGCCACCGCCAATGCCCTGGAGACGTATTCGCAAGCTCATGTGCGCTCGCAAGCCTCAGGCGGACAGCTGACCTCTAGAGTTCTTCTCCTGGCAGCCGGTGGCCGAAGAGCTCCAAGGGCTTGCACGTGAACTGTCGTGTGAGACTTCATCTGGAATGGCCTGGCTTGGCTGTGCATCAGTAGGAACCTACTGTTACAATGTTAGCCAGAGTCTTCAAACAGCTTTGACAGCCGAGCACCACCACTGATAGAGTAGCAATATCTTGTAGAGCACAATGAAGGCTTAACTTATGTGCAAAGCGGATTCGAGATACCGCAGTCGCATCAATAGCAGCTACCAATAGTACCGACGGATAAAGCTGCGCTGGAAATCCTGGAGGTTTTTTAGGCCTGCACTGCAAAACGCCGACAAGAACGCCTCGGCGCGACCAGCATTGCTGGTTGCGGCCGCTGCTGCATTTTCAGACTGTCCAAGGGCAAGAAGATGGCAGGCGAAACGACGCCAGGCCAGAGGCGATGGTGTTGCTCTAGTACTACTAGTAGGGACCTACGCAGTACAAAAGAAGCCAGCCGATGGACGGGCGCACTGAGAAGCAGTCATGTTCTGGTTGCACCCCCACGCATTGGCTGGCACTCGTCATATCGATATGAGCTGCTGGAAGTGGCTACATGAGCCAATGCTGCGACATGTGCCAGGTGTGCAGTTGCATGCATCAGTACGGGCGCTTGGTCAAAGCTGAAAAATAATGTCTCCCTCGCTCACAGCACGATGCAACGAAGCCTTTTGCCACGCCGATACATTCAGTGCGCCTAAGTTTAAGGACCCCACCTCATAGCCTGCACCAGCGTTTGACATTCGTGTCTGTGGACGCAGGCGCTTGGTCTCACATAACACAGTAGCGCTCGGACTCTCGAAACTGGATAGTGATGCGGAACGTGGGCATGTGATCGAATCGACGGATGGATAACGAATAGGTCTGGTCTATCGATTCCACCGACCGTCCATTGATTCCAGTCGCGCTCGTCATGGAAGCTCAGCTCATCCCCAGCACAATGTGGCTTTCGACCACTGAGGAAATGGAATTTTTTCTCTTCGGACTAATCAGCGCCTGCGACGAAGTACATGCGCGTGAGACTTACGAAGAAGCCTGCGATCAAGCCAATGCACAGGAGCCTCTCACCTATTGCTTCAGTACCAGCCCACCAAAGCGAACGAAGCAGTTGGGTCGACACCAAGCTAGGGTGACAAAGTAATGTTTGGCGCACTGCAGCGTCGCGACCATTGACTTTGAATCTCCATAGGCTTTCTTCTCATATGGTCTCATTTTCATAGACCCAGAACAAATGGATTTCCGATCATTATTGATTGGCTTCGAAGTTTCAGCTTTGACATAGTGGGCTTCCTGGTGAGAGAGAGCCTGCTCCTGTCACGTGCGGCCGTGATGGATTGGTTTTGCGTGAAGTATTGCTCTCGACTATCGAAGTTTCTATCTTTCCACCGTTGACAGTTCAGTCACGCACGAACGGCGCACGAGCCAACAAATGTGGTCCTGGTTTGAGAGGACCCATCGGGTCCTGGACGCAGCACTAGTGCACTCGCAGCCAATACAAGTGATTTGCGTGGACGGACGGACCAGATGCGACCTCGAGACGTTCGCTAATAATCTAATCGCACTTCAACCACAACCGGATCTCGCACTTCAGCTTCATTGTTACTTTGCATATACTCTACAATTAGATATATCACCTACCACATATAAAGCAGCTATCAATAGCAAATTAAACCTTTTCAATTGCATAAGTTTGCAGTTGCGTGAGGCGCTAGAGGACTTGCAGTCCGTCCTTCCGAATGGGGACGGGGATGCTGCATCTTTAGATTGCCGTCGTGATGCAAACACTATGGAGAACTTTGCATTAAACCTCTAGGAACTCGGAGAGAACCGATGAAACGACTGCCTTGGAAACCAGTGAGGTCTCTTGTCACACGCTGCTGCTGCATGCTGAGAAGATGGCTACATATGAGTCCTGCGACACGCGTCTTGCGCTGTTCAAATGGCTACACAATGCGGCATCTTCGCTCAGCGCGTTGATAACTCGGCGGCATAACGAGAGACGACGAGGAAGCTGCGTCTAAGAGAATATAACTAAGGCGCACCACCGAAGCTCAATCGATGGATTCCAGTCGCGTGCAGAGCTCATCTCTTGGAGCACCAGTCCGGTCCGCTTTCGATGCTTTCGACCAGTGAGAGAATGGTAATCACGCTGTTGTCTGACCCAGCATTAAAAGCCTCCCAGCCAGGCATTTATTTACTGGATCTCTATGTATCACTTCCAGCTCGCGCTTCGATGCTGCTTGCAATGATGCCATGCGACGTGTACTGGGGCGTCACATAGCAAAGCAGAGAGTGCGAAGGTTGCGAGGGCGAGCCTGACGTGGCGTTTCAGCCTCTTGCCATGCTGACGTGTGCTCTATTAATTGATGGTGGTGGTGGGGAGAAAGAGCCATTTCGCGTGTCACGTGGGCGGCCGTGATGGTATTTCTTCTGACTATCGCAGTTTCGATCTACAGACAACTTGACACGCATAAAGGACGCGCACGAACGGCTCGCAAGCCAATGATGTAATTGCGTCTGAGAATGCAGTCCTGGCGGCAGGGCCGATGCAACATGTAGCAGCATGAGACTCTACTTGACGAGCCAGACGCCATCTTGGCTCGCTCGCTCGCTAATAATCGACTCGCATCCCAGATAGAAGCCATGCATGGGACGCATGCAACTCAGTCCTGATACGGTGAGGGCGACTGGTATCGTTCCTGATTCCAGTCAGTTCTAGTGCGGCCACCGAGGTGCTCTGAACTACACCCAGAACTCGCGCTTCAACTGCACTGGTAATTTGCATATCCTTTTTACATAGATATGCTGACTCCCACTTATTACCTTTCACAAATAGCAGATTAAACCTTTTGAATTGCATACATCCGCTTAAGCCCGCGCGTGGTTGTTCTTTCCTTCTTTCTTTCCAGCAATCCACCGTTTCGATGATGACAAAATGGAGCACCGGCGTCGTCGTCGAAGAAGATAATGTCGAAGCTTTCTCACGTTCTATCTATCTATTTGTGTGCGTGTGCGTGTGCATGTGAACAATAAGGAGAAGGCGGTCACTGGGTGGGTGTGCGTGAGGCTCATTGGAGAAAGCGAGGCGACGGACGGAAGCGACAGCGCGGACGCACACGCGCCGCCACGAACGAAGGCAACCGCCGCCGCACAAGCGAGAAAGAACGCGCTCAGAGACCGCATTCCGCATTCTCCCTCTCACACGCACGCACATACACAACTAACTATACGGGAGCGATGGTGAACAAGATCAAGAAGTTCTTCAAGTCGATCGGCAAGTCGTCGTCGTCGTCGTCCTCAGCGACGGGCTCGGCATCCATGAGCTCGACGACCGGTTACCCGCTGCTCGCGACGAGCGACAACCAGTTCCACCACCAGCACCAGCAGATGCAAGAGCGAGGGGGTTACAGCAACAACCTGCCGCTCTCGAGCAGTCCGTCGTATGGGCTAGCGGCAGACAACGGCAACGGCCTCATGGGGACCGAAGGCAGTGGCTCGGGCTCCGACAGCACGATGGCGTCACCGCAGCGACAAGAAACGATCCGCTGGGGGCTTTTGCTACCACGAATTCCGAGACTTGTCGCTGAAGCCACCGCCGCGGCCAATGGCGTCAGTGGTGGCGCCAGCAGCCCACACAACGCGAGTAGCAGCGGAAGCGCGTCGCAAAGCGACGACCACGTCGAGATGAACCTGCTGCTCGAGATGCTCACGCAAATGGCACCGAAGGAACTACAGATGCAGATCTCGCAATACTACTCGGGCGAACTGAGCGCTGCGTACTCTGGGAATGCGCTCGTGACCAGCAGCAACACGCCAACAGGTATGCAATCGACGATATACCCGTTTCTATGTATCCTTTTCTGATGTTGCTCACGTATGTCTATCGCACTTTCTGTTGCTCACTGCAGCAATGATCTCGAATTGGGAGCAGCGCAAGGTCTTCCGCCAGTGCCGCCGCTCGCTACTGCTTTGTTGGAAGTTTATCATCGCTCAGCTCAACGATGAGAACGCACGCGTGACGAGCGAACTCAAGGAGACGTATTTCCAGCTCATCGGACTCATCGCCGAGCGTGTTGAGTTCAACTTGAATAGTGATACGAGCGCATCGTCGTCCAACTCCAATGGCAACAGCAACGGATCGCGAAACACGCGTCAACAGAACAACTCCGGCCACATGATGGGCTGGACCGTGAATTCGCCCACCGCTGCTGCTGCATCAATCAATTCGGTCGACCTTGCCGGCAGCGACAGCAGCACTAGCAGCAGCACGAATGGTGACGAAGGCGTGGATGGTGAGCGCGACCTGTACTTGTACCGCTGTCTATTGGTCGCGACGTTCAAGTACGTGATTGAGAACATCGAAGGCGCGAATCTTCGCCGGCGGTCGTGGATCACGCTCACGGAGATCCAGTTCTTTGCGAAAGTGATCGCGATCTGCTTCTTCCGGATCCCCGTCATCCAGCGCATGATCATCGATCAGATCTACTTCACGTATCGCCAGAAGAGATGGACCAATACGGCGCCGTCAACAGACAGTAGCCAGGCTTCGTCCTCGTCATCTTCGTCTCACTCGAGCAACGGTCACGGCCGTCCGACGACGCCCGAGACGTCCAGTCGATCGAATCGTCGACGGTCTTCGTCGCGACTGGGCAGCGGCGTCACGTTTGCAGGTTCGCTGAGTCGCTGGAGTGAGTTCGAGGGCCACGTGTTGTCAGAGTCGAACGATGAGAATGAAGACGCGAAGAAAGAGGACGCGACGTCAAGCGATGCGAACAACCAGAGTTCCCACACAAGCAACAACGTGCCACTGCCCACACGCGCGACGATGGACAAGTTCAAGCGCATGAACCCGACGCTGTATCGCTGGTCGCGCTACGTCCCGTACCTCGCGCCGTATGCAGATACGGATGTATTTCGAATGAACGACTCGATGAAGACGAGCTGGCTCGAGAAGCTCAGCCACGACGGAGAGTTCTTCGCGGCGTTCATGGGCCACTACACGCAGCACGCCGAGACGTGCACCACTATCGGTGGCGGAGAGATCATCTGGAGCTGTGTGCCAGGATACCCGCTGCTGATCCGCGTCTCGCTGCTGCTTTTGAAGGAGGCGAGCTGGGGTAAGTGGCTGTATATCCGCGACAACACGGGTGGCGGTCCAGGTCCTGCAATTTCACTTGATTCGCCGTCCAATCAGCAGAACGAACGCGAGCCGTTCGAGCTCAAGGGAATCCGAGGCATTCGCACCGTGCTCGAGACTGCCGTGCAGTGGCTGCGCAACAAGGAGTTGCTCGAGAGTTGCATGCTCGCGATCTACGAGTGCACGAACGTGCTCCACGCGCGTAGCGTCGTCATCTGCCTGACCAAGTTCGAGGAATGGTTCAGTGCCACGGCAGTGCTCGTGCCGACGGAGGTCGATCAGCACGTGTACAGGCTGCCCGTTTCGTTCACTGGCCAGACATTCGCGATCGGGATCCGCCTCATGCTCTCGAGCGAGAGCTTTGAGATCCTCAACCGCGTGCTGACATTCCTGTACAACCGCATGGAGTACTTTGACGGCGACTTGCGCCAGAACATCCTCAAGGTGCTCGTGCAGCGGCACATGTTCCTCTTCCTGCACTGGAACGTGGACGTGCGCAGCAACTACCACCACCTGCTGGTCTACAAGGTCACCCGCGTGAATCGGTACTTCCTGGACTCGCCCATCGACCACCTGCTGGTCGGTCGTCACGCGGTCTCGCAGCTCGAGAACAGCATCAGTGTCGCAAACGGCTTTGACGAGTTTGACGACCATCCTGGGAATGGCGTTGGCACACCGTATGGAAACCAGTACCACCACAGCAGCAACGGCAATGGCGGTAGTGGCAGTCGCCAGTACCAGATCTCAACTGCGGAGTTCAGTGCGCTGCGCACCGAGCAGGCGCTCTGGCGAGCCTTCGACGCGTGCATCGGCGCCATCTGTGTGCAGGAGCGCCGCAACGCGAAAGAGGGCAACCGCAAGTACCAGTACGAGATCCAGTGCGCACGCAGCCGCGCAATCGCGTTCCAGAAGCTCAACCGCAAGGTGGTCGACAACGAGCTCAACCCGTCATCGAGTATGAACGAGGGGCTCCCGGGCGGGAAACCCTGGCTTGAACTCGACTTGCTCGACGAGGAGCTCCATCGCGAGCCGCCCTACTACCTGCGATACCTACCGGCGGAGGAGGTGTCGAGCATTGACGAGCTGCGGCGGCTCGCGAGCACGCTGCGGTATCCGCCCGAGCTGCAGGTGTACGCCGCGGTGTCGCTGCGCCACTACTCGGATCTGCTCAAGAAGTACTACCAGGACCTGAGCCAGAACAAGTACGTCGAGGCCCCGCCGCTCGGCTTCGTCTAGGCTCGAAGTAGGTGATACTGCGTATTATGATTGTATCTAGCGATGGTGATGATGTCGAAGATGAGTGCAAGCGTTAATGAACCAGAGTCTGCCTATGAACCAGCGTAGGTTGAAAATAGTTTGAAAAGAATATTACGAGAGTTGAAGGTGCGTGAAGATCAGTCGTTTCGTCTCCATGTCCACGACCACTGCTCTTCAGAGATGTAAGCCTCAGCAGTGAAAGTGAGTTCATAAAAGAGAGCGAAGTCATCAAAACAGTCTGAAGATGCAGCAGCGTCCGCACTCGGAAGGACGGGGCTCGAGTCCTCCGCCTCCGTCGCGCCGGCGCCTCGCGAACCGCCACCGCAAGACGTCTGCGCTCAGCAAGTCCTGCGTGCTCTTCAGCGAGTCGTCAGGTGGTGATGCCAACTACGAGATTGTCACTGATGGTGCAGATGACGCAATAGCACCATCGTTCTCATCGTTCAGCGAGCTTGAGAGGAAGACCAAGCGTGGTGATAATAGCGGTGGCTATGATCGCCACCCGCGTCGACCAAAGACCACGCCGGTATGTCTCTCGTTATGCGGCTGGGAATGAACTGGAGGCTAACACTGGGTTGTTTGCAGAAACCGCGCATTGAACGGCTGCTGGTTGGGCCGGGGAAGAGCCACATCCAGGAAGCGCATGTCTCGTCTTCATCACCACCTGCGGCTGCTTCAAGCTCCAACTCATTCTTCATGACGCACTTGCCGGACTCACCACCACGACCGAGTCGCAGCACTGCATCATCTATGCCATTCGCTTCTGAATCGACGTCCTCATCCGACGATGACGAAGTTGACAAGCAGAGAAAGGTGACTGGCAAGGCGTCGGAAAATCTACAAGCGACCAAGCTACATGCCAACGTAACGCTGGCGTTCGATAGCGAAGTTGGCCAATGTACCACTGCACGTGACGAACCCAAGCAGCAGCTTCAGCCTCAAGACTTTGCTGAGAAACCAAAAACGCTCGCTGAGAGCTCGGAATGCGAGGAAGATCACGATGACGAAGAGGAAATCCCAGCAGCACCAGTCAAACTTGCTGACCCTCCAGCTGCTACAATGCCAGTGGTGCTGAACGAGGGTCGAAGCGAGCCAGCATTGGTGCTACCAGAAAAAGGCGACGGGCCGCTTCAAGTTGACCTCCTCTTGAGCTCTGTAGCTTGTTCAGTAGCACTAGCCCAGCCACAGCTGGACACGAGTGACGAAGAGGACGACCTGGAAGGTGACTCAGATGATCTCGAAGAACCCCGTGAAGTCGAAGAGTTCACTCGATTGAACGACGATTCAGAGTCAAGTGCTCATACCTTTGAAGGCCAGGTGCGAGGGCTGCCTGAAGGCGACAATAGTGACGACGACAGCGAATACAGTCGCTCACTGACGACTCGGCGCCGTATGCAGCAGGAAGATCGCCATCGCGAGCAAATGCGGGGCGAGCTCGAGTCCTACGTGGCACAGCTGACGTCGCGCAAGGGTGAAGACGGCGCGCAGCTCGTCGAGTTCCCGCGCAACTACCAGCAGGTGCTCTCGCTCATGTCCGAGCGCGACGTGCGCGATGAAGACGCCACTGCAACCACACCAGGTGGCAGCAACAGTGGGGTGACCGCGCAACAGCGCAGCTGGTCCCACGTGCTCATCCAGGCGGGGCTCTCCAAGCAACAGGCGTTTGTGAGCACGAGCTGCACTTGTGTCTTTGTGGTACGATCACTCTCCTCTAACTATCAGTTTGTGTGACTTGTGGTTGCCTTTAGGGTGCGCTGAACGAGGAAGATGAAGCGAGTGGCGGTGAAGGGGGCATGGCGGCCAAGATCGCGCTCAAGATGGCGCGCGTGCGCCAACTGGACGCGGTGCTGGAGGAGAAGCTCGGCAAGAACCTCTATTCGTTGTCCACTACAACTAGCATCAGCAGTAAGCTCGTGAAGAAACCCAAGGTTGGAGCGCCCGACCGGAGTCATCTACCGCCACCGCCTTCTAGTAGCAACCAACACTCGGTCTCTACTGGCTTAGCAGGCGACTCATTGACATCATCGTCAGTGCTTGGAGCGAACGCGAAGGCTGGTAACTTCGTTGAGCGCAACCGGAAGGTGATTGCGCACGGCATGAAGGCCGTGCTCTCCAAGGACGAGGAGTCGCGGCTTAGTCGATTGCTCCGAGACCTGGGCGGCAGTGGGAACGCTGCTGAGTCCGAGGCCACGCCGGCAAAGACGAGTGGCACTCAGGCAGGAGCAGCTGTACCTGGTGGTCTCGCTTCCACAGAGCCGCTGGATCGGAACGAGTTTGAAATGGATGCACAGGACAAGAAGCAGATCGAAGAGCTCCTCGCTGCCAAGCGCGGCGTGTACCAGTCGACGTTGCTGCCACCAGCGCCACCAGAGATCAATGACTTTGGCGGCGTCAATGACGACGATCAGTTCAGAACTGACGGCGACTTGCCATCCACCCCCAGTGTCAATAAGAGCAAGAGCGCGTTCAACGTGATCCAAGCGACCAAGAGCGAGCGACTCCGCAAGCAGCGGCTCGAGCGAATCGAGCTCGAGATCCAGTTCCTCAAGGAGAACGAGCACATGGCGATTGTCGCCGACGATGGGAGCGACGAGTTTGCGTCGCTGTCCAGTGGCGCAGGAGGGTTTGAATACGACGACAACAGCGATGTCGCGAGCACGCTCAACGGTGGCAGTAGTTCGATGAGCGAGCGGTCGTTCCGGACGACGACGTCCTCGGTCTGCTCGACGCGCTCGGGCGTGATCTCGCGCCGCCACTTCAACGCGTTCCTCGCGCTCGAGAAGCAGGACTTTGACCCGCAAAGCAAGGCGAGCGCTGACGACATCCGGCGCCTCGTGGCCTCACTCTCGCACCTACGGACTCCACCGACGACGGCTATGTCGAGTCGACCAGTTGCATAAGGATGGATAGAATCAGGCTGTGGTACCAAACTTGATACTTTAGTACCAAGTTGTTTCTATTCAAGATGTGACTCGAGTCCACCGTTCGCCGAACGGATGGAAGGAGACATGGCGCAGACCTTCGTTGGCGTCGTCGTACTCGATCAGCACGTCGAGGCGCTCAGTGGGGACGCTCGCAGCGTCAAAGCGCTCGGGCCACTCGACGAGGCTGATGCCTGTACATTATACATACATAGAGACTCCCATTAGTATGTACGATAACATAGTAGAACACTCGCAGTAGAAGGCGTCATGACCTGTGGAGAAGGCTTCTGCGAGCCCCAAAGCCGCCGTGTCCTGCTCGCTGACGCTGTCGAGGCGGTAGAGATCGACGTGATAGATGTCGCTGCCATACAAAAAGAGATCGATAGAGCAGTGCTATCAGCTCCAAGTATCTGCATATAAACTAAGAGCTTGTAACAGACGGACGCATACCTGCTCTGCGGCTGCTCGTACGTGTTCACAAGCAGGTACGTGGGCGACGTGACCTGCAGCGCCGCGTCGCCGGTTAGTTCGCGGATGAAGCCCCTCGCAAAGCACGTCTTGCCGCAGCCCAGGTCTCTATACGTGCATAATAATATAGAGCATAGAGTATTAGAGCTGCTATGGTTCAGGGGCATGGACAGCACCTTCCTGCACGCATGCGTACCCCTTGAGAAAGATCACGTCCCCCGTGCAGCGGTTCTTGGCGACCTGTGCGCCGATTTGCTCCATTTCTTGCTGCGTGTGCGCGAGAAGTGGGATACTGCGCGTCAAGAGCTCCTGTAAGCTGCTGCTACTGGCGGTGGCGCTCATAGACAGGAGTCGGCGCCGCGACGCCAATGCGACGGCGCGCAGCGAGCGCCTTGCTGCCTGCATCATTCTTGCTTTTTGTCAGTGTGATACCTGTCCATTATTGCAAACACGCATTTTATCCAATCACATGTTGATCAAATCTTGTATATCTCTGTACAAGAACATCTCTATCTCGTTATAAGAGCGATTCGCATTGTCCTCGGTTGTTGTTGGTTGATTTGGCGTGGTGATCCAACTCCACGACGACGCAATGCAGCCGAGCCGCCAGGGAATGCGCGTGGGCCGCGCCAAGTTCCGCGCGGGCGACGTGGACCTGTCGATCCACATCTGGATGAAGGCGCTCGAGAGCGCCTACACAGTACAAGACTATGCGGCGATGTATGTGCTCAGCAAGAACCTCGGCGACGCGTTCACCAGCCTCGCGACGGAGCAACAGCAGCAGGCGCTTTCGAAACAGAAGCAGCGCGCCGCCACGGCTGTCCTCGAGGCGCTGCAGAAGAGCATCGACTACTACAAGTACGCTCTCAATGTGATCGACGAGTGCGCGCTACTTGATGTGCTGGACGACGAGCGCCATCTCGTGCTCAACCGAAGCGCTGGACACGTGCACGCGATGCTCAAGCGCCAGGAGATGACGATGGAGAAGCTGCAGAAGCTCCCACCGGCGACCGAGGAGCAGCCCTGCACGACGTGCGAAGAGCTCTTTGAGGACCTCGTGCTGGACGATAGCGACGGATGTCTCTACTGCCAGGTGTGCTACGATGCGTTCTACGCCTCGGTCGAGGGTGTCGAGTTCGAGCACAGCTTCGCAAATCGAGAAATCTCAACAGCACCACCATCAGAACCAGAACCAGCACACAAACTTAGAGCTGCTGCGGAGCTGAGCATCAGCAATTCACCAGAGATCAAGGCAGAGCGCGAAGACGCAATAGAAGAGCAGATCGATGGTATCGCAAACGCGAGTAGCAGCTCCGTCGTCTCAGGGGAAGCAAATGAAGATGCTGAGATACTGAGCGGGCTGTCTGCTGCCACAGACAGTCACTCCGAAGCTATCAGACAAACGCACACAGGTGGAACTACAGCTCCTCTCGAGCAACGGGAACCAACGACTCGCGCAAGAACAACAACGCCGCAAGTGTACTCGATCCCAGAGCTGCTCAGATTGCGCACGCAGAGTCTTGTCACCCGTTGTCCCGACGCAATTCTGTCGTCTCCCGTTGCTCGCGGTGTCGACTCTCCGACAGCGGGTGGCAGCGCAAAAAGGCCGACAGATCGCAAGAACTCGTCCACCAAGCAATCAAAGAGGTAAGTTTCGCTGCTGTGGCTGCATGGATAATATGTCGAGAATGCACGGTCGCTTTGCTGCTCCACGCCATTTGCAGGTGCCTTCTCACTCTTTAGTTTGCTTGCTTGTTTGTTTGTGCAGTTCCAACAAGATCAAGAATGCACCCACAAGCCCCACAAGAGAGTCACATCCGTTGAGTGGCAACCTGGTGTCCGCTTTGCCGTCGGTTGAGCCGTGCAATGCGTTGCGCGACGCGGCCGCTGGTGCCATTGCGATGGCCGACATCCAAGAGTTGGCAGCAGCTCTCTTTGACAGCAGCGTCAATGGACAGAGCGGCGAAACTGGTGCTGATGGCGACACAGCATGCGCGTCGAACCCGTCATGGAAGGACGGTAGCTTTGCATCTGACCTTGCGCTCTTCGCGACGATTTGGAAGCAATAGAAAGAAGTTTCGCTACTGAAAGCTCATCGACATGGTGAGAATGAGTGGTAGCCCAAATGGACGTGCACGAGTGGTGAGAAAGCGAGCCACCGCTGCTCGGTCACCGCCTACAACAAGAGCGGACGAATCAGAACAGAGGCGATTAAAGAGGATGGGGAGGCGGTGCGACCGCCATCTGTTGGTGCTGCGTGTCTTTTGCGCGTCCATTGCCACCATTGTCCACCCTCCGTCTTGGCGTTCGCACGCGGCTCCCAGTGCTATCTGTCCGTCCATTCCTTCCTTCTCGTGTGCTCCTCCCTCCAGCTCCAAGCATGTCGCTTCCTCGAGCTGCCCATCGTCGTTGGCGCCTTCGAGATTGCCAGCACTGAAATGACGCGCCAAGTGCACAGTACCTCTTTACTTACATACTATTTCTAAAACACACTTGATGTATTATCAGAGGGTAGTGGATAGTGGAGGTACAGCTAGATAGTAAACGCTCGAAACGAATCTCAATGCTGATAGTGGAGAAGAGGTTTATGCTCTAGAGGAGGGCGTCAAACCGACATGACCTGCACTCACTCCCTCTCGAAAGCGCCGCCAGCGTTGTTTGTGGCGGAAAAAGAGAACTGAACGAGTGAGCAGCGCATCGAGGAGGGACGACGCCACCTTCCCACGCACGTCCACACCGTGACAGGCAGACAGAGACACACAGACAGACAGAGAGAGAGCATGACGGAGGAGCAGGGCGACGCGGCCCTCGTGCTCACGCATAGTTTCCTCTCGTACCGTATGCTCAAGGAAGTGCTCGAGACGTCCAACATCTCGGACGACGAAGAGGTGAGTGGCAATCACGTATCAATGCAATGGTCTTCCTGCTGAGCTAGCAGCGTACACTAACACAGTAAATACATGTGTGTGTGTGTTTTGGCAGGCGGTGATGGTGACACGCATGCGCGTGGACCCGCGCCACGTCGACGACTTTGAGCGCCTGCTGCGCCTGATCCTCAAGAACACACACACGATCGGCCACGTCTCGACGTGTGTCGTCAAGCCGCCGCCGGGCGAGTTCACCTACACGTCCATCGTACGTTTCTCTCTATTGAAGCAACAACAAGAGAGTTGTTCTTTGTGAGCTCATTGGCTGACTATCTCTCTTGTTTACTACGCGCAGGTGAAGTACTCGAGTCTCCAGGCGATGCGGAAGATCTACCCGTCGAGCGTGGAGAGCGGCGTGGATTTTTATAAATTATTGGCGGCGCGCGACTCACTCCTGCTCGAGCCCCCGACGTACCAGATCGAAGCAGGGTAGGTGACATTTCATTGCATGGGAGGGCTGCCAGACAACGCACAACAATTTACTGTTGCTATCAAGCCAAGCAAACAACAAGCACCTGCAACAATGCTATTGTTGCTGCTTTCGGTAAGATGCTAATCAGTTTGTGTGGTGTTTGTTTGCAATTCTCCATTTCAGCTTCGGCACGTGGATTGAGTCCGACGGCAACACGAAGCCCATGCGCGGCGACGACCCGGACGATGACGACAATATGGTGTACCAGAACGTCCCTGGCCCGTGCTGCAACGACAGTTGCGAGAACCCGCACGGACTGAACGTGCGCGCGTCGTTCGTCGTGCCCACAAAGAACTTCCAGCTCTTCCAGTCGCGGTACCAGCGCAACAACAAGAAGGGCGGTCAGAAGAACCTGCGCTGCTTCCCGTGCTGCCGCAACGGACGCCACGTGAGCTCGGGCTTTTGCGGCGACTCGATCCGCGTCCACGTGGGTGTGTCGCGCATGACCGAATCTGGCGGCGTCAAGTTCTGTCCGATCCAGACGACACAGCCGATCGTACTCACATATGCACGCTTCATCAACCTCGACGGCGCCTTTGACCAAACCGTGTCCGGTCCTGACGTGTTCCCTGGTCAAACGATCGATAAATCCGAGGTCTTGGCCTGGGTGCGCGACAAGGAGCACCCGATGAACCCGTTGTTCCCGGGCATTCTCCGCGGCGCTGCGATGGAGACTGCGTCCCAGTCGGCGATTTTCGAGTTCAACGCGGAATGCAAAGCCTGGCACTATGGCTGGACAGCGCCACGAGGCCAGGGACTGTCGGGCAGCGATGCGCAGCATGTGCTGGAGATCCTGTTCATGAAGCCCATGGGGTCGTACATGTTTTGTCTCGAGCGCCTGCGCTCGGATGGCTTTTCCATCTACTCGAGTCGCCGCGCGAGCCACGCGTCGATCAAGCCCGAGCCCGACAGCTTTGAGAACGAGGACGACGACCGCTCTTTCAAACGGAAGCGACTCCAGGTGCCGCCGTCGCCAGCGGCGACTGTTTCGTCAGTGGCATCGAATTCGCCCACGGCGTCGTCTCCCGAGAAGGAGAATGCGTGGAATGGTGGCGGATCGACTTCTTCTTCAGCCACTGCGATGACCATTACCAACATTGGTAACAGCGCGATGGGCTACGGAACGGATTTAATGGTGAACGACATGGCCACGACGCTCTCGAACCAGTCATTCAAAGTGGGGAACGGGTTCAGCAATGGAGCCGGCGACGGTCGAGGGAGTGTGGGCAGCAGTTGTCCTCCGATGGGCTTTGACAACTCCAGCTTCGGCATTCTCCTGAACGGGAACTCGGCACAGCAACAGCAACAGCAAGGTCAAGCGTTGATTGGGCAGATCGTGCAGGACGGGATGAGTAATAGCCTGCTGCTGCCACAGTACCCGCCAGGTGACCTCATGAACCACATGCTGTTCTCAGATCTCCAGCCGCCGCGCCGCGTGGTCGCGTCTGAGGAGCTTCCGTGGTCGGAGCTCTACAATCTCTTCGACTCGGTACCGCTGCCCATTTCTACGAACGACGACGACCCGGACCGCGACGACGACAGCCCTGGGAGCACGCCCACGGGCTCCGTCTCGGGCCGCAGTGCCAACGGCAATGACAATGACGATATCGACGGTGGCGACAATTCTCAGTTCTCGTCTGCGAACTTGTCGTTCCATTCGGCGTCGAACTCCATCTTGAATTATTTATGAGAGACCCACCAAAGCCAACAAGACACACAAAATAATTCGTTCGAAATGCCCATACCATGCAGAGTTTTTGAATGAGACGGCTTGCGTTGATTATCTGATGAAGCAATGGTTGGTGTCGAATGCACAAGAGTAGCGCATGCTGATGGAGAAAGGATAATGGACAATGGTTGGCTATTAATGATGGCTCGTTGTTTTGTTTTGTTACTACTTACTGTGTCTGTCTGTCAGCCAGCGAATAATAATGAAAAGAAATAAAGATATTCAAAACGTGCATGAGGTGTTACTGTGCTGCGATGATTCCCAATGGTACAGGCGGATGGAGGCTAACTTGGTTGATAAAATACTAATGGAAATTGGTTGCTTCATGGCTTGTTGTTGCTGTTCGCTCAGGCTTCTCTCAGGAGCCCAGGATCTCCTTGGCGTGCGCCATGCACCAGCCCTTACGCTGTGCCCACTTGGCGCACTTTGGGTTCTTGCAGCGCACGCCGCCGCCGTGGTTGCGGCACAAATGCTTCAAATGCGCCTTCTTGCGGCAGCCCTCGACCGCGCAGAACTCGCCGCCGCCGTGCGACTTGCAGAGCCCCTTGGACTGCGCCGCGCGCACGCAGCCCTCGAACTTGCACCGCGAGCCGCCGCCGTGCGCGATGCACAGCCCGCGGCTCTGGCTGTTCTTCGTACAACCTTCGTGCACGCACTGGTGCGCGCCGCCGTGCTTCTTGCACTTCTGGTGCGACCGCGCGCGGTTCAGGCACCCCGGGTGGTCGCACTGGCGGCTGCGTGGCTTCTTCGAGGCTGCCGATCCCTCGTCGCCCGTGTCGAGTGCTCCTGCTGCTACACCTGCGCCTGCTGCAGAGGAGTTCATGACCATGTTGGCTGCTGTTGCTCCTGGCGAAGTCTGCTGCCGGATGGATGGCGGAGGTGCGAGCGGCAACATTGGCTGCCGCAGGCTCAGCGGTGCTGCTCCGGTGGTGGACGTTGGCCGCATCATCGACGGACCTGCGCCGGCGCTTGACTGCAGATGCATAAGCGCCGACGGCTGTTGCTGCTGCTGCTGCGGCGGACGCCTCGTCTCAATGTTGGCGTTCCGCGCAAGACTTCGGAAGCCGCCGGTGGTTGGAAGACCGCCTTCGCCGCTCTTTCTCGAATTCAGTTTGCTGTTGCTGCTGCTGCTGTTGTTGTTCACAGCAGTCGGTGGTCGACTGTTGCTGCTGCTGTTGCTTGTCTCCTGAGCGGGCTGGTTCTTGCGCTTCCGGTGGTTGGACGGCATCACGGATCGGTTTTCTATCCGCGGCTGCTCCTGCGGTCGTCGCTGCTGCTCAGTCGCCAGCACGTTCGTGAGCTCCTGTTTCAGCAACTCGTTACTCGCTGACGTACCCAGTGGCGTCGTCGGTGTCTGGTTCCCATTCTCCATCGGGCCGTACAGGTAATCAAAGTCGTTCTGGTTCAACTCCGAGAGCTGCGGATACTCAATGCGTAGCTCTTCGTCGCCAGGCAGGTACATCTGCGAACTCGGGGTCGACACCTGCCCTCCAAGGCGCTGCTGCTGCTGTTGCTGAGATGGCTCTGGATCCGGATCGTACCCCATGAGACTCGCGCCATTCGAGCCGTTCCACAGCGAGTAGAGCCCTGATTCGTAGTCCGGGATCAGCTCGACGCCGCCCAGGAGCGACGACGAACCGGTCGGCGAGCCGAGCCCCACGAGCCCAGCGAACCCGCGAGTGTTGCCGCTGCCAGTCAAGTCCATGGGCATCCCCGAGTTGTTGCCACCGCTGCTGTTGTTGTTGCCTGAGGCAGACGATGTCGTCACGTTGTTGCTGTTGCCCAAGAAGCTGCTCATGCTCGAGCTCGTGACGGGCGACATCCGGCTCAGGAACCAGTCGCTGTTGAAGTCCGGCAGCGGGTTCTCGCGGTCATACCCGGGGGTCGCGCCCTGCTGGTTCGTCTGGATCGTCAATGGCTGGTAACTCGCGTACATGTTGTTACTGTTGTTGCTGTTGTTGCTGAGACTCGAGTCGATCGGACGCAGCGCGTAGCTGTTGTTGCTGCTGCTGTTCCCCCCTGTCATGTTGGGCGTCGACGTCGGCGCCATCACGGGCGAGCTCCGGCCATAGCTGCTGCCTCCACTGCTGCTCGTCGTGCTGCTCAGCCGCGGCCGCTTCCCCACAGAGGGCGACTCGCTGTTGTTGTTGTTGTTGTAATAGCCCCCTCCTGCTGTTCCCGTTCCGCTGTTTGATCCGCTCGGGGTCATCGAGCCGTAGACGCCCGGCATCGTGCTCACGAGATGCCGTCGCTCCAAGTCGCTCAGCTGGGACGTAAAGTACGCGTTGCTGCTGTTGTTTGCCGGGAGCGGTCCTGTGCTGTGGGTGCGAATGCCGCTGTACTGCGACGCCGACGGGAGCATCTGCTGCTGGTTCTGGGTCAAGTTCTGAGGCATCGTGCGCCACAGAGAGTCGCGATCGTAATTCCCCATCGACAGCAAGCTGTCGCTCTCCTGTTCGGCGTTTACCGCCTCGTTTCCCTGTTGGTGTCTGCGCGCGCTCGTCTGTCTCGACTTACTGTTCTTACTACTGGTGGTGGCCTGCTGCTGTGCGCCGCCGACAGCGCTACTCCCCCAGAGCCACTCGCTCTCGTTTGTTGCGTTGCCGCCGCCGCCAAAGAGCGTGAGATACGACGCGTCCAGTGGGTCAAACCGGAAGCTGGTGGTGGTGTCGCCGCTCGCGCTTTCGTCGCTGCCTGTTCGCGTGGTTACGGGTGCTGCTGCCACAGACGTCGTGGTGGGTACGGTGTGCGGTGCGCGTCTGCTGCTGCTGTTGTCTCTACGGTCTTCGCGCTCTCCACGGACGCTCGCTGCGTTCTCGGCTTTGTTGCCTGTTGCTTTCTCTTCTTCGCGCTTCTAGCCGCGTACTGTTAGTGAGTGTGTGCTGCTGTTTTTTTTCAAGCCAACAAAATGCGTCCAACTGTGATATATTAAAAGCTTTGGTGGATTGTCACTTTCAGGATGGAAATAACTTGATATTTGTAAAGGTCGCTTAAACGGGTGAACCAGGAGTTGACATTTCAGCGTAGACATGAACGACATGAACGCAAGAAAAAGAAAAGATTTCAATCTTGTACCGATCGCACTGTTGGTGACTTTTAAAAAATGGTGATGGCAGGTTCGGTTAATGAACACATGTCAACAGTTTTCGGATAGTAGGTTTTGTCATTTTATTCGGATAGTAGACACTGGTTATCTTTCGATTTTTTATTCGACAAACTGAAAATGATTGAGGCAGTAGACCTGCGAAACACGATATATCCGACCAACTGCTGTGAAGAAACTGCCAGTGAGAGCAAAATCACACCTTATAAACTAGTGAGATGTGTGTTTTGATAATGAGAGTGCTTTTGAAAAGTCGTTTCAGATCAGCTCTGGGTGAATGGATGCTCAAGACATGACAACAGGGAATAGACTGTTCGATTATTAACATCAGTTTCGAAAAAACCTTGGCTTCGCTATGTGAAGCCAGGTGTGTGTTTGAGAACTTCATCACCCACGTGGGTGATTACGACTCCTAACACGCAGACCTAGTTCCTCTTACTCCATACAAAACAATAGCGCCGACTGAGGGATTAGGGGTCGCTTGCTAATAATGAAAAGGAAGCTGCAGCCTCTCAAGCCTCCTCTTCATTCACCCACCCATCACCCATCACCCACCCATGAACCTTTGGCGCGCGTCATGGGTTCATTGGCAATACATTGCCTGAGGTCGCCATCGGGCGTGTATCACAAACGGCGAGTTGATCGGACTGCTCAGGATGCAGTCATAAGTTGTGGTGGCTGCCATGTATGACCGTCTTGTCGTCGTCCATGGGAGACTTCTGTCGCAGGTTGTTGCGGGGACACTTTCTTGGCTCTATTCGATTCGGGGACGCACACGTGAGCACACGGATGTCAGATGACGCAGCATTGGCCTCACGTATCCATTGAAGATGTTTGCTTCGATCGCAGTGTCCAAATCAACTGGCTGGTTGTCGCCCGATATCTAACGAGAAGTTAGGACTTCTCACTTTTCGACTTTCCTCATACAGAGCGTTCGTTTAGCTGTGCTGAGCGGCGCACGCCGTCACTGTCTTTACACAGGACGCCCCAGACTTCCCACATGACCCGTTTCGATGGGCACGTCGTCAGACACGGGCCTGCTTCGCACTACAGCCCTGCCAAGCAGCAGCAGAACCACTACAACCAGCAGCAGCAGTAGCTCTGGTGTCGCGGTGATCACGCATAGCAGCACGATGGCGGTCAGCAGCAGGACAGCCGAGAGGTCCTGCTCCTGGAGCAAGGCGCTAAGTGCCTCCACATCGCAGAGCTCAGCATTACGAGACTGCGCCAGAAGAAGCTGGTAGAATCTCACTCGATCCGTCACTACTACTGATGAGATAGTAAGCATACTGCGTGGTGCTGCGACCGAATTGGAACGCACACTCTCGGTCACCATGAAGAAGGCAGAGGGAACCTGTGGACGCTTGCCTGCCGTTAACTCCGAGCAGCTACTGGAATGCTTGCTGACTCACTCGATCAAGCTGAACTGTTATCAGGCATTGTGTTGACGAAGGCAGTGCACATCTCCGCAACTTCCACAAGACGCAATGCAAACCAGTTGGTCTCGACAATGTGTGGGACCTTCACGGACCGAGTCGCCTGCAAGTGCCTAGTGCAGTTGCGAGCGAAGCCATAAGCTTTGCTGCCTTGACGAAGGATGCGGCTGGTCTGTGGGAATCACGACAACAGACAATATCGAGAGCTCCTCCATGAAGCATTGACCGTGGGCAAACTCTGTTCCGCTGCCAAAATCCAGGTCTGTCTGCTATTCGAACCTCGTGCTGATACGAAGATCTTGCATCGTCACTGTATTTGCTGTTTAAACTGTTTATAAAGCACTTGAGAGCTAAATGGCGAGTCGCCTCTGGCGTCGGCGTTGCTTGCCTGTGAGGCTGCTCGCAGCCGCCTAATAAGGTTGAAAGTGCGCCCGAGAGCCTTTACTTTATCCAGTGTCCGCATCTGGACGCTGCAATTATCTCCAGTGACTCAGCGACTCGAGGTGCTGCACCAGTGGGATGCCCTGGACCTGGAAGCGGTCCAGGTACGCGCGGTTCTTTGACCGCTGCTCTATGTTTAATCTGCAGTCGATGCACAGGCAGAGCAAGAAGAGCCGCGTCAGCTCGTTAGGCGCTACTAATCATTACGAGCTCATCAATACAAGACTCAAGTTTGTTTTACGCACCGTCGGCGAACCTGGCGAAAGCGCGATCGGTGCTCTTTCAGCAACTGCGAGTGTGACACATCGCAGCGCGAGTTCAAAATGTCCTGTGGGTGCGCCAATGGATAGGGATAATAGAATGACGGAGCTGGTGTCAGTCAGCTGCTGTAAGAGTTTGCATCCATCGATACTGGCTGGTTGATTGTGGAAGGCAAAACAATCAAAGCACGTACGGAAGAGCGGGGGTTTAATGCCCCCGGCGCCGATCGTGAGAGCTGCTCCTCGGAGTCTTCGTGTCTAGTGTTGGTGGTCTGCTTGGTAGAGTGCTGCTTATCAGTACCCATACACATACAATCACACAGGGCATTAGAAATGCCCCATTTCTCACTTCAACACAGGGCACGCTGCAGTTGAGCGAGTCTTACGTGGACGGCGTCAATGATGATGTTGAGCGCCGCTACCTTCTGCTGTCGTTTTCTACGCAGCCACGCCACAGAACAAAGCACACGGCCACAGCGTTAGCATGCATACGATAGAGGTACAGCTCAGTGCGAATGTCGTCCTCACCTGTTCTTCTGTTGTTGCTCGCGCTTGATACTGACACTTGTGGTCGTCACGGGTTGCATCTGCAGCATTCACACAGTGCACACGATAATAGAATAAGTATCCCCTTTCACCTCCCCCTATCGTGAATACAATGCGCACCTGCTCGTACGATCCAGCGCTGTATTTCTGCTCATCGTTCAGTTTCTTGCCCACGTGGTGGTGCGAGTAGCTGTCCGCGGAGCCGACGCCGCTCGTGACGGCGCAGTTGCTCAGCATCATGAGCTCCTCGGCGACGCGGAACGTCTCGGCGTCGTGGCGCAGGTACTGCTGCGCGTGCTGCGGGTGGGACGGGTACTCCATCATGGCTGTCGATATACGTGCTACTGGCGACTGCGAGTGGTGCTGGCGGTGCGCGTGAGATACCCGCTTCTCGTTCGTTCGCGATCGAAATGCGCGTTTGAATTCGGTTGGAATTGCGTTTTGACGTGGTGTTTGTATGCGCCACCACGCTTCAAATGTGCAAATTCAAACAGTTTTTGGAACTGGGTTGTCGGGTAAACCCGCCAAAACGCTGTTTTACCCGCGTGTTTTCCCGCAAAAAATACGTAACGGCCAAAATTGAAAAGCAAAATCGAGTGCTGCTGCTAAATTATCAAGGAAGCTCCTCAGAGGATGACGAGCGACGGGCGAATCAATGCGACGAACGCCGGCTCCGTGTGCTGTCTGTGCACCCGCACACTACATACGGAGGCCGATGAAGCACCGCGCGGCTGCGGTGTTCAGAGCTGCGCCATCTCGTGCAGCGGTGGCGATGGTGTCACCGAGTCCGCGGGCGAGAGCGACGCCGCAGAGATCGCTGTTGCGGCTGCGACCGTTGAGTCCTTCACCCGCCGGCCGCCGCTCACCACTGGGCTGCTCGTGTGCTTCGAGTGCGTCATGCACATGCCCTGACGCTGCGCCCACTTGTCGCAGCCCTCAAGACTGCACTTGGCGCCGCCGCCGTGCTTCCGACAGAGACGCTTCAGGTGCGCTTTCTTCTCGCAGTCCTCGACGATGCAGGGCCGTCCGCCGCCGTGCATCTTACACCGTCCATGGCTCTGCGCCGCGCGCGTGCAGCCGCTCTCTTGACACCGCGAGCCCCCTCCGTGGCGGATGCAGAGCCCGCGACTCTGCACACTCTTGGTGCAGCCAGGATGAGAGCAGCGCTTCGAGCCGCCATGGCGCTTGCAGCGGTTGAACGCACGCGCCTGGCTCTTGCAACCTTCGATGCAGCAGAGCTTCCTGCGGTCGGGCGAGAACTTTGGGTTCGCCGAGATCGACATGCTGCTGCTGCCACCATCGCCGTCGTCGCTGCTGCTCTCGTGCATCAGCATCGCCGCGCTGGCTGGGATGCCACCGCCGTTTCCACCATTACCACCATTACCAGTCGCAGCGCCCGTCCGTGATGACGGGAACCCGTGCATCGGCGAGACGATTGATGTGCGCGGCGTCATGATCGACGTCGGCGGCGTCATCATCGATGCGTTGCTGAATAGATTCGAGACCTCCTGCATCTCTGGGAGCCCGAGCTCTTCGCGCTCGTCAAACATCGCCGCCTGCTGCGACGCACCCATGAACGAGAACGGCGGGATGCCCTGTGACGGATCCGAGTGGAAGTTCTGGAAACCTGTGGATATGAGCAAATGCGCACACAACCACACATAGAGAACGTGAGCCACAGCCAAGAAGACAGTAATCCAGAACGTCAAGGCAAGCGCGCACCTTCGACGAAGTATTCGTTTGATCCTGGAGGCTGCAGATTCTGCGACGCGTAGTAGCTCATCAGCGTGTGCGGCATCGACGGCGTCTGGTGGTGATGCTGTTGCATCGCATTAGAAGACGAAGAGAGCGGTGGTGGCGGGAAGAGCTGCTGCAGGTCCACGCTCGCGGACTCGTCAAAGTTCTGCAAATCGAGCGAGTGGATGCTGTTCAGCGAGCAGTTCATCGCGCTGTTGTTGCTGCTGTTATTCAGCGCTTCCATGGCCATAGGCGCCGGCGGGAATCCAAACGACGACGTGTCTTGCTGCTGCTGCTGCGATTGATGGTGATGGGGGTGGTAGGACGACGATGGCGGTGGCAGCGGCATCGCGTACCCAGGATCAGCGGAGAACCGATCGCCACCAAAGTACGAGCCGCTATTCGACCGACTCAGTGGGTGAGCGTACTGTGCGTCATTTTCCTCCTCGTGGCGGTCCTCTCGCTTGCAGCGGAACTCCTGCTCGCCATCATAGTGTTGCTGTTGTTGCTGCGGGGCGTCCTCGTGTCCTAGCTGCTGTTGGCGAAAGTGCTGCTCGTCCTGCTGCTGTTGTTGCTGCGAGCGCAGAATCGTCTGGTATGACTGTTTGCAAGTGCCCCAGTCCATGATGGCTCTTCTCGGTGGTGGCGACGACGACAGGGTTCGCTGGTTCACGGCCTCCCGGTCTCGCCTGTTGCTTTTCCCAGATGCTCAAGAGCTCGCGACGGGCGCGCGCAAAGAGGCCGGGTGTGTTGATGGACTGTGAGCTGGTTGAGGCTGGTTGTTGGTGTTCGCTTCGCTTGCCGGCCACTCCTTTCTTCTCGTTGTGCAGCTCCTCGTCGCGCTTTTCGCGCGGCTTTTCTCGAACCAAGGTCGTGAAATGGCTTTCAATTCAGGACGGCGGCGGGTCCCACATCTCGGCGAAGAGAACACTGCGAGCGCCTCGTGTGACGTGACGGTGTGCACGCCAGTTGAAAGGCTTGGACTACCGACACAATGCCAATACGGTAGCACATCGCATTACCATTAGTGCACACATGCCGCGACTGATGAGCCGCCGCCGCTGCGGGTCTTCTGGTCGACTCAGGCTAGTGCCTACTGCTGCTTCATGTACGATATCACGCGAGCGAGCGAGCGCACATACACATCAACATCAGCGCAGGCGTCGAAGAGAGAATGACACGCGTCGGTAGCAGCACATCGCTTGTGCGCTTCCGCAGTGTGAAGCACGCACACGTGAACCAGATCATAAACTGCACTGCTTGTTGCCCGCCCATTCAATTAGTGTGACGTGCCTTTTGAAACTTCGTGCGCAAATCTGCAATCGAAAAACGAATAAGCGACAAAAATGGGGGATGTTGCTTCAAGGTGAAGAGCTGACTATTAGTTGTTTGTCCGCTTTTGTCACAAAGAATTTTTGACCCCAAACTTACCAAATAGCATGTCAAAGGGAGCTTGCCTCGCTTTAAAAACTTCCCAGACAGCAAAAGATCTGATTCTGGGCTAAAAAAACCGTTTCCAAATCACTTCGATTACCCATACAGGCATTTAATAATAGTGTCTCAGATCTTTCATCTGATCCTAGAGGATTTAGTTAAAACTACGAGGCTTTAGATAAAATACAAGGTAAACTGTTAAATTTTTTAGTTTTGACCTTTTGTTTTGAGTAAATATGGTCTGGACATATATTTGAATCGTGTCACGCTAGTCAAGACACATATTGAACGATCGTTCGTAATCCCGTTTGACTTTATGACTAATTTTGGACTTTTGACTTCTTTCCAGTCACCTCAGCATCGACTAAAGCAAAATAGGGAAGAGCTCAAGCGACCATGGCTCGCTCGAGGCGCTCGTGCAGCAGGCGCGAAACGCAAAGGGTCAGTCCACGCGCTGGTGCTGCCAATTGGAAAGACCTCAACTGGCTTCGCTCAGTTCTTCTTCTTGAGCGAGTTGAGGTACCACTCGAGCGACTTCTGCACCTTGTCGGTCTGCGCAAAGTCAGTAAAATCCTCGAGGTCCTTCGCGCGGCCGGCGATCAAACGGTCGGCCGTCTCCTGGCGCATGAGGAGCTTGGTCTTCACGCGAGCGCCGTCTGCAACATCCCACATCACTACCATTTAGACAACGAGCCTCTCATATCATCAGCACTACTCTGCAATCGCGTTGCGTACCTGGGATCGCGAGCCACTTCTCAATAGCGGCCTGCGAGCGCGGGAACACTTCTTCGAGAGGCACAGCTTCGTCAATGAGACCGATCGCCTTGCCCTTGGTCGCGTCCACCTGCAGACCCAGACCGAGCATCTTCTCGGCCTCACGGTGGCCGATCGTGTTCACAAACGTGTCACGGAACCATGTCGGCGCGACAATGCCCAGCTGGGTCTCGTTCAGGCCGATCATGGGCTTGCCAGCCGTCATGATGCGGTAGTCGCAGCACATGGCAAGTAGGCAGCCACCCGCGGGGCTGTGGCCTTCGATAGCAGCAACCGACGCGAGGCGGGTTGTGTACAGGCGCAGGAACAGATCCTGCAGCGAGGTCCAGAACTTCGCGAGCTTGGCAGGCTATGTACCAAATGCACAAACATCAGTACCAGTCAGTCAATGAGCAGGAGTCAGTGTGGCTCGTTGAGTGATCGCAGTGCAACGCACCTGTGGCTGGTACATCTCGAGAATGTCCAAACCGGCGCTGAAGACCTTCTGGTTCGTCGACGCGAGGATCATGCCACTGTAACAACCCACCACGACGATACAAGAGCAAATGATGGGCATTAGCACCGCCTTCTTAACTGCATGTGCTCAGCGTGGCTGTGACCAATCGTACCGAACCGTCTTGTCCTGCTCCAGCGTCTTGATCGTGTTGTCCAGTTCCTGGATGAGCTGCTCACCCAGCGCCCACAATGATTGTATACAAGCACAGCGTCAGTATACACAGAAAGCGAACTCAAAATTGCAATCAATGCACCACTTGACTAGACACTCGAGGCGTCACAGCCACGAGCGCAACGTAGGTCCTTGTCCTCTCATCCTTCGTTCACTCACCGCAGTGTTGAGCGAGTTGACCGGCGGGCGGTTGAGGCGCACGATGGCGTAGTTGTTCACTTTCTCCACGAGCACGAGCGGCTCAGCAGTCGAGAAAAGTGCGGCGCGCGACGCTGGGATGGCAGTGGCGCATTGCAGCGCGCGGTGACGGAGTGCGAACATCTTGGCGACGACGGTGAGGAAGAGGGCTCTTGAGGTGATCAAGTGCAGTTCTGGTGGAAGATTGCAGCACGAACCCCTTCAACGCAACTTGGCTCGTCATGCTCGGGTTGAGATTCCAACGTGACTGCTGCCACAGTGAATATCGACCTTCAAGATGGTGGCGGCTCACACGTCGCACATGATCAAGGTACTTTTGTACACCGACTAATGCTTGGAATAGTAGACGGTCGCTCAATTTGACACCTGCCACAAGAGTGTTCTTCGGTTTGAGCGATCACACCCACCACAATAGAAGTCTTCACTTTGTTTCTAACATACTGTAAACTACATTAAACCTTTTTATATAGAATGGTTAATTTGATTACAATTACTTTGACTTCTTGATAGAGTAAAATATACATCTTAAACAAGTGCCTATAATGTAAGGTATGTCGCAAACCGATGAAGAGTCTGGCGTGCATCCACTCCGCATCCAATCCGCATTTTGCCAACCAGGTTGAAGAGCTCACTTCCCCACCAAGCAGCAGCCCAACAGCAATCATCATCAGCATGACCACGCCAAACGGAAAGACGGTCGGCATCTGCGGCGCCACCGGTGCTGTGGGCATCGAGATCATCTCCGTGCTCGCGCAGCGCAAGTTCCCCGTGAAGAAGCTCGTGCTCTTCGCGTCGTCACGCTCGGCGGGCAAGACCGTGCCGACGCCCTTCGGCGACGTCAAGATCGACCTCTTCTCCGTGGAGAAGGCTGCCAAGCTCGACTACGTCTTTCTCGCTGTCTCGGGCGACTTCTCGCTGCAGTTCGCACAGGAGCTTGCGGGCAAGCCGAATGGACCGGTCGTGATCGACAACTCGTCGGCGTTCCGGTACGACCCGGCGACCCCGCTCGTGATCCCGGAGATCAACGGCAGCGTGCTCATCGCGAAAGAAGGTTCGGGCAAGCCTGCGCCAAAGCTCATCGCGAACCCGAACTGCACGACTGCCGTCGCGGTGATGGCGCTGTGGCCGTTGCACTGCGAGTTCCAGATCACGAAGCTCATTGTATCGACGTACCAGGCGGCTAGTGGCGCTGGCGCGGAAGGCATGGAGGAGCTCCGTGAAGGCGCTCAGGCGTACCTTGCGGGCGAAAAGCCGCTGAACAAGATCTTCGCGCACCCGCTGCCATTCAACTTGATCCCGCACATTGACAAGTTCCAAGCGAATGGCTACACGAAGGAGGAGATGAAGGTGACCTGGGAGACGCGCAAGATCTTTGACGAGCCTGAGTTGCAGGTGAGCTGTACGGCGGTGCGCATCCCAATCATGCGCGCTCACTCGGAAGCGATCTCGATTGAGACGGCTCGCCCAGTCAACCTCGAACGTGCGCGCGAGCTGTTGGCGCAAGCGGATGGCGTCGATTTCGTGGACAACCCGGACCGTCTGGAGTACCCGATGCCGATGAACGCGACCAAGAAGTACAACATCGAAGCTGGGCGTCTTCGCAAGAGTCTCGTGTTCGGCGAACACGGCCTGGAGCTCTTTGTGAGCGGCGACCAGCTGCTCCGTGGTGCTGCGCTCAACGCGGTGCTCATCGCCGAGTTTGTGGAGAACCCTCGCCCGATTCCACAGTTCACGAAGAAGCCCGCCAAGTTCGCGTTGTCGCAGAACACGCTTGTGCTCGCGGCCGCGTCGACAGTGGCTGCGGTTGCCTCGATCGCCGCAATTTTTGCATTGAAGCAGAAGAATTAGAGAAGGAGAGAGAAGAAGAACTCACGCACAACAGCGCTGCGCCCATAGACAGCAAGCGATCTTCAGACTGCCAAGCGCACGCGTGGGTACCTTAGTAGAGAAAGCAGAAATATATTTAGTGATGCTTATTGTTGTTGTTACTGGGAAGAGCTGATCGAACGAGCGCGCTGCTCATCGTGGTCGTCGACGAGCACGACGCGCCTTCGACGCTGAACCCCTCTCGTTCAAACTGCGCCTTGGCGTTCTTCGCCACCCCAGTAGACGAGATCGGCATGTTCCGCAGCTGGTGCACCGCGGATCCGTGCTTCATCGTCCGCCGCGTCTCGTTCATCAGGTTGTTCGCGCTACCGCTGCTGTCCGCAGCTGATCGCTCCGGTGCTGCGTCTTGGCGTTTTCTGAACTTGTGAGCCAAGTGGGACTGCATCATGCGTCGCTGGTTCGCATCAATGTCCTTCTTGTCTAGCAATGCTGTTGATATCGAAATTGGTATTAACACACAGTCAACACTGTGAGTCTCAGCAGGCCATGGGAAATGGATACATTCTCGAAGGAACGGACCGAGTCTCGACGACGAGAACGTGATCGCCTTCTCGCGGTACTTGGGCGTGTTTGTGACCGGATTCGTGCGCAGATCCAGCTCCGTGAGCGCCGAGAGGCTGCTCAGCAGGGTGAACACGTCTTCTAGATCAGAAATCCCGTTCTTTGAAAGATCGAGCTGCTCGAGCGCGCGCAGCATCGCCAGCGGCGCAGCGCTCGTCACGTGGCAGCTCGAGAGGTTCAGGATGCGCAACGAACGCTGCAAGCTCACAAGCACCATTGATTAGCTCACCGAGTAAGATTTCACAATCAGTGGCTGGAAAATATAATGAGACTCACCGATAGCACTTGTAGCGTTTGACTCTCGAACGAGAACGAGGTCGCCGGCGCGAGCGTCTGGTTCGACAGGTGCAGCTCCTGGACGTAATAGCAGTTTTGCAGACCCTCAAGACGTGCGATGCGGTTGCCCTCGAGGTACACTTTCTCGAGCTGCGGTAGCGCATCGAGGTTCTCGATTCGCTGAATCTGGTTGTTCTGCAGGTGCAAATGCGAAAGCTGCGGCACGATGTCGAGGTTCTCGATCTTCTGGATCTCGTTGTCGTAGAGGTAGAGCACCTTCAGGTTCGGGCAGTGACGCAGGTTCTCAATCTTTCTGAAGACGCGCTTCGCGTCGCCATTAAGCGTCAGGTGCGTGAGGCGCTTGAGGTAGTGCTCCAGATTCTCGTGCTTGCCGACGGTCAGCTTGGTCGCGTGCACGAGCGCCTCAATGTTGATCTCGCGCACGCTCTTCTGCGACGACGATGAGGGTGGTGGGGGTGGCATCTTGTACAGGGTGACGGTAGCACCCTTTCACTCACTCACTTACCGACTCACGCAGGCAGTACAGAGAGCAAGGCTCATCGGTGGTTTCAGGTACCACAAGCATCGCTATATATGGCCGATCGCTTCCGGACGGGCGCCGCATGCTGCCCCGCGACAGCCAGGAGCTCTCGCGAAACAAATGGATGCTGGTCGCAATGCTGTTGCTAGTGTTGGACACCGCAGCAACTACGCTGCGTACATGGTGCACCGTGCGGCTCGCATTCGTTTCCAGCTTACATTTTGTCACCAGAACAGCGTTCGCATGAGCCCCAGCCTGATCTTTTATCCTTGAAGTTGCCTTGGAGCCATTCGTTTCATGCGTAACGACTCGATCCAAGCAGACACAAGTGACTCACGCTCGCCCATTGCTTCTCAAGCGTGTCGCTGTACGACATGCGCACGCAGAGCAATGATCACAAAGCACCGCCCACTTCTTCGTATCAAGAGAGCACATCGCCACCTTCCTCATCACCTACTTGCCATTCCCCATCCACTCTGATCTTTCTTCAGAAATTCCGTGTGAAGCAATGAAGATAGCACTGTCGTTACTTTCCAAATTAATAACAGAAACGATCCTCCCGTTGATTTGCTGAAAATGTGTTTCTGATCTCTATTTCAGCGAATGAATGTCGCAGAAAATATCTTCGAATTGACTGGTGCACATGACTTTGCGGTCTCTCCCTCGTGTCATTTATTCGAAATGGAATAAATGACGCGATAGATTTCTCGTGTCCCAAGTCGCCCTTTCCGCCCAGCACCCCTCCCACATACAAATATCAAGATGTGGACATGTCGCTGCCCTTTCAGGCTGCTCTTTAGCTCGTAAAGTACGCAACCACCCGAATAAAACCGGCGTTATTTTCTCGCTGGGTAACGAGGGGCCTCTATTCGAAGGCAAGAGTGATTGCTGCCTTGCATTCCCTCGCTTTCCCCCTCTGCTCTTTCATAACAGAACACAACAAGAAGAACAGGGAAGACCCAGCAAGTTTTAATGGAAGGAGGTACGTCCGCTCTGCCATCTCTCTGTGTATATGCATGCATGCGAACCTACGTAGCTATGCGTGTGGCTATGTACTTGTGCATCTGCTGTCTGCACCATGAGCAATGCATCCATTGCGCGATTGCATGTGTTTGTTACGGCTCGGATAATGCGGAATTCGTCACGGATTCGTCTGTATCCGTGACGACTTTTCGTGTGTCGTGATATGTCTTGAGCTTGCATGCGTCTGTGTGGTCTTGTCCGTGAAGGATGTGGGCCTCCGATGTGCTTTTCACAGCATGGACCACTGCGAGTGCATCTTGTGCAACGTGTTCGTGTGTGTGCGTGTGTCAAGCATTTTGCGGAATGGCTTTTCTAAATTCTCGATTGCTGACATTTGTGATTTGTTTCATGTGCAGGAAGAAGCTCATATGTGCCACCACACTTAAGAAACCGTGGAGGTGGCGGCGACGATCGCCAAGGCCGTGACGCCCCAGGTGGCGACTACGGCAGCCGCGGCGGACGCGGTGGCGGCTACGGTGGTGACCGTGGTGACCGTGGCGGCTACGGTGGTGACCGTGGTGACCGTGGCGGCTACGGTGGTGACCGTGGTGGATCCCGTGAACGCGGCGGCGACCGCCCGCAGAACTCGCGATGGGCTGCTTTTGAATCGAGCGCCCCACGCGAGCGCGGCGGATACGGTGGTGACCGTGGCGGCGGCGGCGGCTACGGCGGTGGTCGTGGAGGCGGTTACGGCGGTGGCGGTCGTGTGAACGAGCTTGGCTACCACGGCGACACCCGCCCAAACGAGCGTCAGGAGCACGAGCTCTTCGGTGACGCCGTGTCCTCGGGTATCAACTTCGACAAGTACGACGACATCCCAGTTGAGACCAGTGGTGAGAACGTGCCAGACCCGGTGTTCGAGTTCAACGAGGTTGAGCTTGGTCCTGAAGTCGTGCGCAACCTGAACCTGTGCAAGTACTCGAAGCCAACCCCAGTTCAGAAGTACTCGATCCCGATCGGTCTCGCTGGTCGTGACATGATGGCTTGTGCCCAGACGGGTTCCGGTAAGACCGGTGGTTTCCTGTTCCCAACGCTCGCTGCTATGCTTCGCGTTGGAGCCAAGCCAACCCCTGAGTCGGGCTCGGGACGCTCGCGCCGCATCTACCCATCGGCTTTGGTGCTTGCCCCAACCCGTGAGCTCGCGTCGCAGATTTACGAAGAGGCGAAGAAGTTCTGCTACTGCACGGGTATTGCCCCAGTCGTCGTGTATGGTGGTGCTGAAGTCGGCAACCAGCTCCGTAACCTCGAGCGCGGTTGCGATCTTCTGGTTGCTACCCCAGGTCGTCTCGTCGACTTGATGGAGCGTGGTCGCATCTCTCTGTCGGCCATCCGTTTCTTGATCCTCGATGAAGCTGATCGCATGCTTGACATGGGTTTCGAGCCACAGATTCGTCGTATCGTCGAGCAGGAGGACATGCCGCGTGAACGCCAGACGTTCATGTTCAGTGCGACCTTCCCTCGTGAGATCCAGCGTCTCGCCTCGGACTTCTTGGAAGACTACATCTTCTTGACCGTCGGCCGTGTCGGTTCGGCGTCCAAGGACGTGAAGCAGACCGTCGAGTACATTGAGCAGTACGACAAGGAAGACTACCTGATCCGCTTCCTGAACCAGGTGCAGGATGGTTTGATCCTCGTGTTCGTCGAGACCAAGCGTAACGCCGACTTTTTGGAAGACCTGCTTTGCCGCGAAGGTTTCCCAGCCACTTCGATCCACGGTGACCGTACCCAGCGCGAGCGTGAGGCCGCTCTGGCAAGCTTCCGTTCGGGCCGTACTCCAGTGCTCGTCGCGACTGACGTTGCCGCCCGTGGTCTCGACATCAACGGTGTCACCCAGGTGATCAACTACGACTTGCCAAGCAACATCGACGACTACGTTCACCGTATCGGTCGTACCGGCCGTGTCGGTAACGTCGGTAACGCTCTGTCGATGATGAACGACAAGAACCGCAACATCGCCCGTGAGATGTACGAGCTGCTCGTTGAGAACGGCCAGGAGTGCCCTCCATGGTTGGACCAGATGGCCAACAGCGGCTTCCGCGGTGGCGGTGGCCGTGGTGGTGGCCGCGGCGGCGGTCGTGGCGGCTCGCGCTTCGGCGCCAGAGATTTCCGTCGCGACGAGCGTGGTGGTGGTGGTGCTCCTCCTCCGTCGCGTGGTGGCTACGGCGCTCCAAGCGGTGGCTATGGTGGCGGCGGCGGCTTCGGCAGTGGTGCTCCAAGCCGCGGCTCGGCCCCACGCGGTGGCTACAGCGAAGACAACAGTGCGTGGTAATCGGTTTTGCCACGCGCTCCCCCCCATAGACTTTGTAGACGCCCGAGAGGCGTATGCGTGCGTGCGTGTGTGCGTCTTCTGAGTCTGAAGAGAACCCGAGCGTTCTATCTCCTCTTTCGCTTTCGTATCCTGAGTCGGAAGAAAGAGCTTCCTTCGATGTACAAGTAAGTTAACGAAGTGCCGCCCCCTTTATCCTTCCAGTCGCGACGGGGAGGGATACAGGATTCTTGATGACCATTTTGCTAACGTGTATTATAAGGCAGCTTGTTCTTTTGAAAATAAACTCCATACCTTTTTCATACCAAGTCTCCCATGGCTTCTTGCATCTCGTCGTGGGATTATCATGCTCTTTGTGCTGCTGTGTGATCTTGTGTGCTTGTTGGTTGCAAGACTGCGATGGCTTCTCATCTCAAATGGCTACACTTGACTTTTGACGGGCATCACAGGTTCAACGATGTTGCTCAAGCCGTCTTCAGCTTCAGATCACCCCAGTGCAGTTGCCAATTGCATTCAGGAAGAGGACTGGCAACAACTGCTTCAACTGAGTTGACTACCAGCACCACTACTGCTGCTGCTGCTGTGGCAGCGGATGTACTGCAGCGCCACCTGCAGCGCGAAGCGCAGTTCGCGGCAATTGATGTCGTGCGCCAGGCCGTGCTGGAAAGCGCTCGTCGCGTCCGCAAAGCGCCGGAGCCCGCAGAGCGCAAAGCCCTTGCGGAAGTAGCCCTGTTTCATCAAAAGACAAGAGCGTTAGCATCCAAGCACCATATCCAAATGCGTGGTTGCCAGACTTCAAGGCACTCACCACCGTGGCCTTCGGGTTCAGTTGGATCGCCTGCTCAGCGTCCTTAAGCGCGTCCTCGTATTTCCCCAGCGCCGCCAGCAGCGTCGACCTGCGCGTGTGCAGAATTGCCAAATTACGCGGCGTCTCGGCGCGCAGCCGCAGGATCTTGTTGTACTTGTCGAGCATGTCCATCGCCTCTTTCACGGGCAAGCTCGACGGAGTGGCGTTCATGGCAATCGAGCTCAGCGTGAACGACTACACACACACATAAGGAACGATCTTGTCAACCTTCTGCAGTCAGTAGCAAAAGCCTAGCGAAAGCACGTACATGAGAAGAGCAAGACTTGAAGCTCGGGCTCCAAGGGCCATTGCCATCCCCGGGTGATGGCGACTTGCCAGGCGACAAATGCAGCAGCATGGAGGTGGAGAGCGACGGCAGCAAGCCTCCACTGTGCATAGGAGCCTTGGTGCCCATTGATGCTGCAAGGCTCTCCTTCTCCATAGTATCTCGCTCCATTGAATCCTTGCCTCGCGATGGGGGCAACGCGCCCATGCTCTTGGACTCCTTCATCATTGCCTTTGGCTTCGGATTCGATGGCGATTTGCTACTTTCACAATGGTGACTCCCATTCGAGAGCAATACTGTGAGTGGCTTGCGACTTGGTGAGGCCAAGAAGCGCACTGGCGAATGAAGATCGCCACTCGGGTGCACCACGGGACTACCCAGTGGCTCCGGGTGCGGCCGCGAGTTGCGCAGCGTGAGCTTGTGCGCCTCGCACCTGCTCTCAGCATACCGGCCTTTCTTGAGCGAAAGCACGCAGTTGCACTCGGGCAGGTGGTACGGGCTCTCGCAGCCGCTGAGCGAGATCTTGACCTCGGTCGACGGGTGCAGGCGAAACTCGGCCAGCAGCGCCGCCTCTTCTTCGTCGCCATCCGCTAGCAGCAGCGCCGCGTTGTCCACCGCCGAGTCGATGCGCAACGCCATATCGATGCTGTCTGTCGAGCAGCGTACTGAGAAAGCTGAACTGAAGCGACAATGGCTGTATGCAATGCGCAGTATGCATGTGTATATTTACAGTCCATCTATCTTTACACCTTTACGTGTGGTGCTGGTCAGAATGGTGCCTCAGAAGATCGTTAACTTACCATGAGATACCAAAGTACCAACAAGTAAGCGACCTTCCTTTTTTATTGCGGGTCATGTACTCGAAGTAAACTTAAACACTCGACACCCCGGAGTAGGCATCTCCTGTCACCCGAGCTCGAAGAGCCCAAGTGAGTAAGTGTTCGTTCTTGAGGAAGATGTTGCGAGCGGCGTTCACGTCTC